>JARJEB010014534.1:0-15833 GCA_030264535.1 Liometoxenus newtonarum | reverse complement strand
TCGACGAGTAAGAGAAGGAGAGCTTTACTAACCAATAACCATATTTTCCTCTCGCTGTCATTCGGCCTGCGTGCGAAACCAATCCACTAATCATCATCATCGAACTCTTTCACTCTGTTGCCCCTGACACAAATTTAAAGCATCGCGCACACGGGCAGGGCCATTCCATTTCGTATATAGTTCAATGTATGTGATAGAAAGAGAGGCGGGTAGCTGAGATGTTAGCCTTATTCTTAATGTGAGATGATACCCTAGCTCTAGCCGCAAGTAATTAAAACGAGCGAATCACTGCTGTTGCTTGTTTGTGAACATGTCCAACGTCAAACGCAAGTCACGCAAGGTTATATATAGAACAATCTCAAAAAGTAGGCAATCCAAACAACCATTCTCTGTAAAATCATAGAACGAGAAAGTTAGAGATGGACAAGTGTTACGTTATGGATATAACGCAACTGTAACGCTATGTTCATAACATAGTGGGTGCGCAATAATTATTTAAACATGTTAAACCCTTCTTGAAATGTTTCTTTTTTTGATAATTTAATAAATGGCACTGATGATAATGCAAATAAATGTACACATAAACAATGTTCGTCAGTTTTATATCTACTAGCTGCTGACGTGAAGCAACTTTAATTTATTTTTAAGAATACCGCGTATTTCCTTAACAGCAACTTCATTAGACTTAGTTAGGGCTTCTATGATTTGCTCTTCATCGCTACTGGTAATGTTCAACGTAGCCAACTTATCGATGACATCTTTGATAACATGCTCATCGTTGAGCCGAATAGCAGAGTTGCTCTTCTTCACAAAAAACTCTTCAATTGCTTTGTCTACGCTTCTGATGTTATCCTTTACAGCCGTGACTAGATTAAGAACGGATTCGCGCAGTTTACCGTCGGGTTGTTTCTTTTTCTTTGATGGCGCTTGACTTATTTTTGTCAAGTCGACACTGACAAGAAGGACGAATACCAAAATTGAAGTGATCTAAATATAACAATGAATAAATAGCGTTCAATTCAAACATGAGTAGATTGCCAAAATCGTTTAATTGAAAACAAAATAGAAAAATGCCACTTACTTCAACATAATTGCACATAAACTGAATATCTGTCCGATTATGCAAGTACGGATCGCATTTGCCGTTGGACCCTAGCAATAATTCTTTAATAAAAGCTCCTAAACTGACAAAACAGCGCTTGGTAGCTTCAATCGCTTTGAGGGAGGCTTCGAGTTCTTCTCTTGCAACAGCAGGGATGATTTGAAACGAGCTGAGGACTATTTTATGATATGACGTCTTATTATAAATCTCCAGCCGTGAAGGTGGACTTGCACTTAATGTAATCTGTAAGAAAAACAAAATTTTGCAACGTATTCACTAGAACAATATTTTGAAACAAGTTGAGAATAACCACCCAATGCACATTAAGTTACAACTGCTACTGAAAAAGAGTTTCATGCATACCTGTTTAATTGGTTGATAGTTTTTCTTCTCAATTTCCGTCTGCAAAGCCTCCAATCGTTGAATCTCTTCCTCCAGCTGCTTCTTTTCCGTCGTGTCTTTGTTTTCGCCTGCAACTTTGAGTAGTTGCAATGTGCCATTGACGCAATACAAAATGGAGACACGCACTTTCAGTAAGTGGATGTCCTGCTCGTAGATTGACTTGTTTTCCGGCCAATGTTCGAGAGACACGTCAACGCGTTCAGGATCCCAAGAAACGTATACGCTCAAATCACTATTGTTTCTGTATAAATATGAAAAAAACATTTCATAATTAACTGTGAGAAAACGAGGAGTGGTTGTAGTGGGGGGCGGCAAGGAAAATGTGGGAGGAATAACGAATCTAAGCTGCGTTCGGGTATTCAGTTCAGACAGAGTTAAGAGTGGAGCTGGGAACTCTCGGAGTAAAACTAACCGTACATTTTAATATTCACCACTTTCCTCTTGATTGTTTGTTCTTTGTTCAGTGTGTGTTGCTTTGTTGCAGAAAGTTTTAAGGTGTTATACTTTTTCGAGTAAATTCTATTCTCTCAGCTCTTTATTAATCCGAACGATAAAAAGAGTGCTCCATTCACTCTTTTTGGAATAGCCGAACGACTAAAGAGCATTTAGAGTGAAAAGAGTCAATAGAGTAGAATAATCAAACGCAGCTTATGTTATTATTTATATTCTAACGAGTAACGCTTACCTAATTAAGTCCCACATTACAGATTGATCTCTTGGAATCGTATCCAATGAGAAAATCCCATCCGACGTTGACAATTGCTCCAATGTGAGGAACATTTTGTCGACAGAGACGCTAGTATAGTGGAAACTATTGTTCATGCGTTCACGGAAGTCCATGAATTCAGTGAGCTTCAGAAACGAGCCATATTTGTACGAAAACGTCAAATGTTCCGAACTCTAATTGGAAAAATAAAAATGGTCAGTAAGTGTTACACTTAAAAGAAACTAATCAATCTAAACAGTACTTACATCTTTATAGTTGACACTAAAAAACTTCAACGTCGCATCAAACAAACCACTCGCCACAGTGTAATGCCCCGTCATCGACAAATGCGCACAATGTATATGACCCATCGAATCGAGTTGAAGATGCTTGATGTCTAGCGATTCGTAAATGTTATGTGCCTCCGCACAACAACCTATAAACACAATTCAATCTATAGTGATTTAGAATGGTTGACATCTAGTTGACTATGAAATATGTACTTGATCGACAGTACTCAAAAATTTCATGGCCAACTTTAACGCCATTCATTAGTTATAATAGAGCGGTTCAAACTTGAGGGGTGGAGCACCGCCCACATTGAAATGGAAGAAGTTGTGGGAGGAGCAAAAATAGTAGGAGGAGCATACCAATTTCCCCGTAACTATGTTGGAACAAACTCAAATTATTTACTCACCTAAAACATGATAAATGCGCAACATCAACAATTTGATATGAAAATTACTGGGACTATTCCTCAACGTGTTTTTGAGCAGCACTAAGGCAAGAATCAACGGCCGCGTTGATTCGGTTCGCATATGCAAATCGTAGAGTAAATGCGCCGCTAGTAAAATGTAAGGATCCGCCGGTCCCTGTTCAGTCGACAAGACGCCTTTGCTATACGTTTGGTAGCCGTGCAGATAGTGAAACGAGAATGCAGTCACCAAAGCCATCGCATGTTCGTACTGCAATTCGCGATGCGAACCACATAAACGCGACAATTGTAGGGCGCCAATATGTCGCTGCATCTGCGCTTCCGATTGCGGCACGCTCGATGCACTGATGCCGACCTCTTTCACCAACTTGCTGGCCAATTCTAAGCGGCGATCCCGCGCGAGAACGTTGAGATAATCTCGTAGATCGCTGACGCAACAAGGTTTGTGACCAAATTTGCGAAAGTATTCGATGAAGAGTTCGTTCATGTCGCCGAGGAGATTGAGGAGACTTTGATGGGTTTGCAATAGTGTTGGGTGCTTGTTTAGTTGATGCAATTGTTTGGCTAGTTCAAAACGAGCTAGGTATGGTCCTCTCAAAGAAAATCCTTAAACACGTTCGAACATGAAAGAAAAAAGAAAACCAATTTTGTTTTTTTATTTACCATTACCGGACGCATTTTCCATGAGTTTACAAATAAATTCGTGTGCTTTTTCAGGCGTGTCATCCGGAAGTTCTAGATCCTCTTTATTGTCCTTGTCCCTATCGTCTTCGTTGTTAGTACTATATGATGATTTGTTTTCGCTCACAGTAATTTTCATTTCAAAGACCGATTTTAAGTAGTATTTCCAGATATCCCAACGATCCATACTAAATCATGATAAAGTAAAAATTATTAGATACATTTTTAACATTATGAAAACAGATGAATTGCGCCACTCGGCTCGTGGGCTCAAACATCATCTTCGTGAACAATGGCTGTCATAGTCGCTCATATAATAATATACTATTAACTAAAAAACTCCGCCCACTTTTCCTTATAGTGATTTCTTTGCTTTGTGTAGCTGTCCTAGAAATAGATGAGTTGCGTATGAGTAGTAGCCCTGAACATAAAAAGTATGAAGGAATAATAATCAGATAAAAAGGCCGCTTCCGGTTCTAACTATGAATCACACTTAAAATTCCGGGCATTTATTTTTCGGACATTTATTCCAATAAGTGTCCGAATAAATGACCGGACATTTTTGAACTTTAATCATCCGACAGTTTTTCAAATAAATGACATTTTAGGACATTTAGGGTGCATTTTTTGCTCACGTTTTCTTATTCCTGGAAGACGGAATGACATACGCAAGTCGTTTTTTGGTGGTACGGAATACTCATTCCGGTTTATACTTTTTATACCGTCTCCGGAGACCCTGCAAACGGAAGAATAAAGAGTGAGGGATTGTTTTTGCTGGTTTTCCATTATCTTGTTTTGACGTTATCGATAAAGTCGTTGCAAATACGTCAGGATTATGATGTATTTATGTTGAATTATGATTCGTTATCGTTATTTATGTTTATTTATGGTTATTAATAAGTAATGTATACATTATTCTATCTTTTAGGGAAGGTGGCACAACAACAACCAACTTCCCCCACTCTATTCCAAGCCGGCCTGTGCAGTTTTGGGTTATTTGTTCTTAAAACTACATAATCTTCCTTCCACTTCTCGGAAGTGAGCAAAAAAACGCACCCTTAAAATCTTTCATTTTAAAAAATCAAATTTGTAGGAAGAAACTTTTCCATAAGTGTGGCTGTATTTTGTCATTAAATCAGCGTTTTCCCTCCACCGGACATTTATGGACCTTTATGGAAGTGTACGTGTCCATTTAAATGTCCTAATGTCCAAAATGGGTACTTCCCATCTGTATTTAAAATAAGGTAGAGGTTTTTAATGTCCGGACATTTATTCCATTAAGTGTCTGAATAAATATCCAGACATTTTAGGACATAAATCATCTGACATTTTTTCAAATAAGTGAAATTTTCGGACACCATGTTTTTTATAAAAATTCCAAATTATAGAATGAAACTTGGGTATGTTTGAAACTCACAACTCACAATCTTGTTCACAATGTTTTATTTTTAAGGTTAATTTGTGACTTTCGGTTTTTGTGACTTTATTTTGGTACCGAGTCAGCGTTTCACCCTCAACGGGACATTCAACGTGTTCACTTAAACGTCCAAAAGTTCAAAATGGAAACTTTTCACCGCTCATCTCTAAAATAAAGTATCTGATGGGACTTCGAAGGTTCGTATAAAATTGTGAATGCAATAGTTGATTTGTGCATGAGTACTAGCTCTTCATAGATTCGATCAATATAAATGACGATTTACCTTTCTAGTAGCATCTTTTTACACATAACATTGACCAACGTCCACTTCTCCAGTTTAATCAGGTAAGGCAACTTGTTGTGAACCATTTCGCCGGTGAGTTTCGCTCCAAGGGGACCATCCAACACTTCGATAATCTTCTCGTATTTGTGGAGCGCTTCCAGTATGATAATGTACAGAACGATGGGTTCAGCTTCCATCTTGTTCTCTTGAATCATCTTGTCGACCATGCGTTCGGCCAACGATAGCAACAAATGCCGCTTCTTCTCGTCTTTGGCTCCATCACCACGTTGAGCTTCAAAATGCATTTCAAAATCAATTCAGTATAACGTAACAAGAAATAGATATTATTATTAGATAAGAACCTTGCAATATTATGCTCATGATAGCCCAACAGTAGTAGGGTTTCTTCGATTGCAGCTTGTAGAGTTGCATTGCAGCTTGTTGCTGCGATTTGTAGTTCGATACTCGTACGTACGCCATGAACAAATGCGTGTGGAGTTCTTCATTGGTCGGATCCGCTTTTACTGCTTCTTCGTACAATTTACACACCTGATCCACTATTTTTCCGTAAAACAATCGTTTTTGAAACAAATTTTGTTGTTGTTGTTTTGTTTTTAACTTACATTGCTGGGTTTCGCGGTAACACATCGACATCGCCTGTAAAGTTGCATCTTCTGACGGTCTGGTTATGACGAGGGCATCCAAAATCTGCGTGCACTCACCTTCCTTGCCCAGTCGCAGCAGAGCCAGTGCTTTTAAAGCTTTTACACGATGCAAATTGCTGCTTTTCTTCAATACTTTATCACATTCTTGTATTGCTTTCTTATAGTTACCGGCATCTAACCAATCTGCAATCAAATCACACAATAATTATAGGGTAGAGTTCACAATGAAACTTTATAATGAATTACCGTAAATAGGTCGCAATCGACGTTCAATCACAGACGTGTCTTGAACATGGGCCCCCCTATTAGACATCTTTGGATATTTCAGTTTTCAATTCATGAAGACACAACACACTCTACGCGAAATTGACTGCAAGATACCGAATAAATGGTGTGACACAAGCTGCAGGAATTTACTATTTTTGATTGATTAATTTTATTTTGAAATGCTTTTTAGGTTTTGTGATTTTGTGCGAGGTGTGAGGTAAGCAAAAGGAATCATTCGGCGAACGGCGTACACTTAAATGGCGGTAAATTTAAATTTATTTATTGTTTTTTTATAATTTCTAAGTTAAATCTCGCACAATTTAAATATATAAAAAAGATGCTAAGTAATTGACATCGTTGTGTTCCTATTGGAAATTAAATCTATAAATTACATATTAATAGACATATTTCCGAACAAAGTACTCATGAGGGGGAATTGTATTTCTGTCAGTTTTGAGCGCGGAATTCAAAAGTTGTTTTGTTACAGGAGAATACTCGCATTTGACTTACAAGTAAAATTCCCACTTTAATCAGTGATTTGTACTTTTATTCCAAGTTATTGTACAGTTTTAATCAACCCTACTTTAATTCGTTACGTTACGTTTGTTTCTACGACTTTATTGTTGAAAGTTGAAGAACTGAGAGGCAAACAACCCGATGATTCCCATATGTTGTTCAAATATTTAAAATGTTTTAACAGTTCTTGTTTTTCCAATTTTCTTGTCAAATAATAGTCGCTTTCAATTTGACCAAAGATGCTACTAATCGCTGCATTCAACAGCTCCTTTACAACTCCAAGACAAATCGAACAATGTTTAACTGTACTAGAGCTGTTTCGGAGCAGTTTATGTGCAGCTCCTTGATTAACCTGGGAGGCGTTCAGGAGGTACGCTCTCGATGAAGAGCGCGCTCTAGGGCGACCAAAAGCGTTCAGAATATGTGGGAGCGCACTCCCAAGAGTGCAGTCTTTATCATTCAGAATGGGCGGAGTAAACACTCAAGAGCGCGCTCCCACATACCCAGTCTGTACTGGTTATTTTGAGTGTAATTAAGCATGTGCGCTAAACTCACTCCAAACAGACCGAGGAAACCGAATTACCAAACATAAAAGTTAAACCAAACATAAAAGTTAGGTTCGGAACAAGTTGGAATTCTGGAGGGCGTTCAGATTTAGATTTCGAGGTTGGGTTAACTTTAGCTGGGTGATGTGACGTCATACATTGGGTTACCCAAATCAAGCTGGAAAACTGAACGCTCACCGTCGGTGGATAAGAAATGTGAGGTTATGGTTATGTCGTTCGTGTGCCTCATCCGAGGTCGCATCTCATGTATGTAAATTCCTTACAATCCAAGACATTACGTGACATAACAACAGTTTTAATATTTACAAATGCAATTTGGAAAATAATTTTGATTTGCGCACTTATTTTGGCGAGTTTTGGTTATGATATTTTTGATTTGCGCGCTCATTTGGTCGTGGAGAGGGGATGGGTAACTTTAAACCACCTCTCCGAGCGAGTTGATGAAATCTTACCTTAGGTAACCTTTGTGCAAAATCTGAACGCAGGTTATGATAACCCTGGTCAAACCAAACTGTTTTTCTGAACGACATTTGGATTATCATAACCCTTAGGGTTAAAAAGGTTGTAAATATGAACGCACTTCTGGTTGGAATGAATTGAGAATGGCAGGGCGCACTTTTTCCTAGGATTTAATGTCACAATTACGTACCATCAATGTTTCATCTTCATCAGATGATTCTAACGGTGATTGTGCTAAATCATCGAGAACTACATGTTTGCAAGCAGGCACGTAGCCAGGAATTTTGTTCGGACGAGGCTGAGGTGAAAAAAATTTAATAACGTCACATTTTTTCTTTCAGGTACATTCAGTTTTTCTGTATTTATGGGCATTTCGGGGGGGGCTTTAGCCTCCAAGCCCCCTCTCTGCCTACGTCTGTTTGCAAGCCATTAAAAGCGTATGACTCCTATTAACATATTCTTATCAAGGTTATTGTTCATTATAAAGCCTGCTCGGAAACTTCATGAAAATATAGGTCTCGTAAAATGTTTTTAGTCTTAGGTTAAGTTATTCGCTCGCGATGTGAAATAACTACGCTCGAATCCGTTCAGAAACCTTTGAGTGAAGAGTGCGCTCTCAGGACTAAAACCCGAATTACTCTCCAAAAATCGCTCTACCTCGAGAGCGTACTTCCTGAACGGGCTCCTATAGTAATCGCTTCATCTTGCGCCATCTGTTAGTGCAATAATGTACATACTCTATGAGAGTTGGCAACAATCATTTAAATCTGTAATGTAAATGCGAAGAACTGAAAAGTGAGGTTATGTACTATTTCTTTGATGTACTTTTCTGTCGAAAAATATCTGAATTGTTTAAAACAAATTGAAGAAAAACGCAAAATTGAAGCATTTGTATAATAAGAATAGCAACTCAAAGAAAATGCGTTTATTTTTAGCATTATTCCGTCGTAAAGGTATGCCTCATGGTCATATTTATCGTGGAAAAGAACGATTAGTGAGGCCTGTGACTTGGGCAGACATGCAGAAAATGAAAAATTATTATGAAATCGAAGAGCAAAACATGTTCTACTTACGCCATTCGTATCTAACACCGGTAAGACTTTTCGATAATTATATTTGCTTATTTTATTACATTGTAACATACTTATAGACTTGCGTGTTTTTTTTAAGTCTCATTTTGAGTTTGAGCCAAGCTAAGAGAGTAAGAGCACTCAAAATGACAGAAATAGTTCCTTACGTAAACACTATAGGGGTTTACGGAAACTAAACCCGATTGGCATTCCAGTCAAACCAGGGCCGCGCCCGAGAACAACACTATTCTGTGAGAATCGCAGAATTCTGTTGTTCTCGGGTGCGCCTCTCTGTATTGATTCAAATGCCAATCGAGTTCAGTTTCCGTTAACCCCTTTCTTCTTTCATTCTGGACTCTGTACTGAATTCGGCCCTAGTTAGCTCAAAATGAGCCACTAAAAAGAACACTGCTTTTATAAAATACAATTTAATAAAATTGACGTGTATACCTCAAAATGGACGTTTACATCATTTGTTTACATGTTGTGGCTGCTTTTGATATACCACTAGCTCAGTGCAGAGTAGTTCGGAACAACTCCGAGTAGCTTAGTGTGTCATATCGAAAGATTCATAAAAAACATGATTCATTCGCGTAATTCGACTAATTTCATTTCTACTTTTAATAAGGAACAATCACATGGTCATGCGAAAGCATTGGGTAAAGGAAAGGCTCGTATTGATGCTTTCAATCAAGCGAAAATCGAATTCAAAGACAATGTTACCATTGAAGGCCGATTGGGTCATCTAAGACATACAGAGGCTTGGGATTGAGTAAGATTTGAAGTCTACCTCCAAGGTAAACGTAGAAATACTGTTTGTAATTATAACAAATAAAAAATTAAGAATCAATTGTTAACAAATATATATTCCTGTTTTTTTTAATACAATATGACAATAATAATAATACAATAGATAACAAACATTGCGGTACAGCAAATACAAACATGTGAAAACTAGATTTTGATTTGTTTTTGTGAGTTTAAGATTTATGGGATTGTTGAAAAGAAAACACTGAACTTGCCGGAGAATCAATGAATATTTATGAAAGTATAATGTATAAAGTATATGAAAATAAATTCTTTCAGACATCTCACTCTGGCAAATTACATAAATTTAAGTGAATTGATCAAATAAATGCAAGTAAAAAAATTCTGTGTTTTCTTTTAACGCCCTTTATAAAAATCACCCTTAGTCTATGTGTAGGTGTAGCACTAAAGTGAAGTCTTCATGCCTTGGTCCTTATTCATCCACGCAGAATAATTCGCGCCCAAATCCTGTCTATACAACTTCTTCCCCGATGCCATCCGATTCGCGAATTCCGACGCTCCAGGCATAATGCAAGTGCTAACAGCCGTTACAGTACCATCTTTCAAAAAGTACGCCGCATACTTCAAGCCTTTTACATCCCCAGAGTATAAAATCTCATCGAAAGCACCATGCCCACAGTATCTAATCCCATTGCCGAACAACATCGTCCAGAAGAATGGCACAGTTTCCTGACAGGTCTGCTTGCCGGACATGTTCAACCCTGCAATTCGCCCATGATACTGTGCCAGACCATAATGGCCGATGGCACTCTTTCTGTTATCCCACGCGAACACCGGCGCATTAGCAATGTCCCCACCAGCGTAGATATTCGGGACGTTCGTTTGCAGAAATTCATCCACTTCAATCGCTCCATGAGAAGTCATACTGATGCCGCTATCTTTGACGAACTCTGTGTTTAACGTGCTTCCGGTGCCCAAGATGACAATATCGGCTTTGATGACCTCCCCAGAGGTCAACTTTGCTTTCTGTACCGTCTCCGTACCTTGAAACTCGGTGATTCCTGAATTCATCACAAAATTCACACCCTTTTCCTGAAACAACTTCATGACAGCACCACCGATTTCAGCGCCAAGCAGTTTCTGGAACGGGACACTATCCCTACCCACTACGGTAACATTCTTAGTCTTCCCCTGGCAATATGCGGCAACTTCCATCGCGATGAAGCTCGCTCCCAGCACGACCACTTCTTTATCCATATCCAAAATTGAGTGCAGCTTCTGGGCGTCTTCGTATTCACGCAGCGTGAAAATTCGACCCAGATCCACCCCGGGAATGCGTGGTTTCAATGCCCTGGACCCTGTAGCGATATACAATTTGGAGTAAGGCAAGCAGGTGCCGTCAGCTAGGATCACTTTGCGATTGGCTGTGTCGAGACTTTGGGCCGGATTGCTACGACAGATGTCGATGTTGTGCTGCTTGTAGAAGTCCTCATTGCGCATTTGAAGCTGATCGATGGGTGCGTCGAGAATTTTACTGACTTTCACACGATCGTACGGGAGGAATTTCTCTTTGCAGAGCATTGTAATTTTGCCGGCGTAGCCGTTTTGACGGAGGGTTTCGGCGCACGAGTTGCCCGATGGTCCACCGCCGATGATGATTACTTGACCGCGATCGGAGGCGTCGAGCGCCGTCATTGGTTTTACGCGTTTGGAGGATTTCAAATCGGCGCGACGTGCCCGTACCCGGACGTTATTGTCGACGACTTCCACTTGGAAACATGGAAGAGAATCCAATCCTAGAAAATAGAGACTGTTAAGATATTTTTGCATATTAATTTATTGTTCAAGTGTCATTTAGGATTAATCGAGCGAAGTGAAATATTTAATTATGTGTTAAGTTTGTAATTACGGAAGCGAGATTCGTGGAGATCCGCCGAAAATCCGAATTCGAAATTTTGACCCATTACATTTCTTTCCTTACTGTATCTTCGGTAAGTCGGAAAGTAAAAAAAACATGGTCTACCAATATTTACTTGCTGAGTTTGTTAAAAAAAAAAATTTATTATAATTTTTATGTGTATTCGTCAGAAGAATTCGTTTCTGATGAGTTGAGTTTATGGTAATAACGCGATGTGAAGTTGTACGCATTTATTGTACCAATTGCATTTTTCATTATTAGTTTTCCGACTTTGCCCTTTCAAACAAAGCAGTAAATTTGTTTAATGAACAGGTTTGACCTTAATATTAAAAATGTACTTTGAATGATCTAATAACGTTTTTAATGCCTTTTTATTGCAATTATTAAAAGTTTCAGTTTACGATTTCTTAGCTTAATAATTCATAAGTTTTCTGGTCAATTAAATTAACCACGGAACCCCGGGGGTTCCAAGCAACCTCTTCAGGTGTTCCGTTCCGCGAGTTAATGCTAAAATGCGAAACAAAATTTGAACAACTGAAAAAGTGACTTAATAACTGTCTATAAAAATTTTTTAACATAGGGTTTCCTAGAAAACTATCTCAAAAAATGTTTGAAGAACGCTGATCTAAGGGATAAGTTGAACGAAGGGAGACACTATTTTTTTTATTTTGTTAATATCCGAAATATTAATAAGGATTTGTATTTATTAACTGCTTTCGAAATATGTTAAACTTTGACTAGTTAGTTCCGAACTACTCCGAGAAGTTATAGTGGAAGCTTAGGTACCTATATCGATAGTATAGCTAATAAGTACAGATATTTAAAAATCAATTTTCGTTGAATATTACCTGGAAAATCTTCAATATCACCAGTTTTGAGATTGAAGCAAGCTCCATGCCACGGACATCGTACACGTCCCTCGCCTAGTGCACCAGTTTCCAGCGGCGCTCCGTAGTGCGTGCATTTCGATCCAAGAGCACTGAGTACACCATTCTGTCTCACAACGAGGACCTTACCAGCTTCACCCATTTCGAACGCCTTCATTTCATTCTCACCGATCTCGCTATTCTTGCAGACGACCCCTTCGATGAAGTCATCATTGCTGCTGGCCGCTGAAACATGTGTAATAATGCTTTTAAGGCTCATTGTTAACACTCGAAAGACGCGTAGCGCTGGCGATATAATGAAGCGCGACATTATACCGCCCATCCTTTTATATGAGAAACGAGAACGTAAAACGCGACGGTGACGATGACAACAGCGAAGACGGTGGAAAACGGAAAATTTCAAAAGTAATGTTATTATTGTTATTGTTATTATTGCTGGATGTGGTTTTGCGGTAGAATAGCAGCGATAGTGGGAACGACTCTGCAACGCGATAAAATTGAATATTTCTGTTCCGGCCGGCGCAATGTGAAATGAAAATAATCAATAGGGAATTGTGTGGTGAGACTGCTCAGCTGGTTGTAGGTACTTGCATGTGTTACAAGGCCGCCGATCTAATGCAATATGTATTAATAATGTTATTTTTGAACAGTTGCACCGATACTTGAGAGACACTCGACTAAAAACTATAATTTTCATTTCGGTTATGCTGTACGAAAACGGGTTATAAACGAAAATAAGTCTACTGTAACAATACCTTATAAATGCCTATAAATTAGAAAAGATTGTTTGTATTTGTTATATTTTAGTAATTACTAATTACTTAAATAGTAATTTCCCAGTGCAGTGATGTGTGCTGTATTTTATTTCAAATATATCACATCTGTTCTAATAGAGAGTTGCATTTTCAATTCATGTTTAAATTACTGTACAGGTGCAGGAAATGAAACATACAAACACAGTGCATTTCTGTGAGGCGACAAATAATTGATAATTAATAGCGTTTTCGGACTACTGCACTCAGTGTAGTGCACTTTTCTATTTTACCTCTAAAACTCTGATCAGTGCAAGTTTTTTCAAAATAGTCCGAAAATGATCATTGTCTGGACTGCATCGACCCCCATAGTCAGCGGAAAAAAAACTGCACTGAGTGCAATTTTGTTGATAGACCGAAGATTCGACACTATAAAATTGTGGACTCAAAGTTTTTGCGCACTGACTGCAGAAGTCCGAAAATGCTATAAATGTAAATATAGTATAAGTATACTGCATTGTTTTAACCAACTACCATAGGAATTTTCTTGTTCCTAATTTTTCAACGCAAGAAATTACATTCTTAATTTGCACCGCAATGTTAATTCCTTCTAATAGTTTTTAATAGTAGGTAATATATCAATTTATGTCATATTATTGCTTGAAAAAAAAAAGAATTTAAGGAAATTGAAATTTTTATATTCAACTTGTTAGTTTGGCTGCCTACCGTAAACAATTCAAATTATTTAATTTTCTTTCATTCTTTGTTTTAAGTAACTGGAAGAAATAAAATTTCCAAATCCCGATGGAAAATCGTACTGTATAGAGATTTTCTAAAGTGTATACAAATTTTCATTATATGTATATCTGCGGAAAATTATTTAGTGGTGTACCTGCTGAACCGAAGCAGATGGCAGTGATTTATAGTGTTTTCGACTTACCGCACTGCACTGACGAATATATTGACACTACAAGAATATCAGCCCACTGCTTGCACCGTCCGAGAGACGGTGCTAAAATATACATTCAGTGTACATTTCGTGTCCTTGACTTGAAACACTGAAATACTAGGAATACGCGCAACTAGCTGCACTGCTGATCGAAACAACAAGCCGAACACTTGTTCAGTGCGCATTGACTGAACTAGTGCAGTACAGAGCATTAAGTCGAAAACGCCATTAATCTTTTGATCGATTGCCTAAAGCCTTTGGAAAATGCTATTATTTTTCCTAAGTGACATCATCCAGAATATTGTTTCTATGTGCTATGTGACCTATAATATTCGGAACCCTAGGAAATATTTGACGTTTGAAATGTCTCAGATAATTAATTTTTTCTATACGTTTTGCTGATTTACTAAAACAATCAGTGCAAGCTATAATTATCTAATGGATATATGGATAAAGTACTAATAAATTCAACATACCCATTTTCCATATATTTTATTAATTTGTCTCTGAGACTTCCAACAAAAAAATGCTATCAAAAGTTGACATCACAAATTTTTGACTTTTCACATATGACTTTAAATATTCCGTTTTTTTTTTCAATAAAAAATAATTACAATTGCTACATTATAATAATAACTGATATGTGTCTTACCAACGGAAGGTAAGCTTGAAGATGAAATCACATTTCTTGTGAACCTTATCAATTTGAAGCTGAAACTTTTCAATATTCTACGAATATTGTTGCTTGGCATGCTCGCAATTACTTTATTAACGTGAATAATTTGTAATTATTGATCTTGTGTCATAGTAATCAGTATTCCAGTCTAAGCGCTCACATTGGGTATAGTCTTTCTTTTCATTGAGTCGATTTATATAAATTATTTAAAATTTATATCAGCTATTCATGTTTTTTCTTTGGTTTTGTGCAAAAATCAGTGGCGTAACATGATCTAGGCCCTAGGGACCCCTAACATTAGTTATGTTATGGGGCCCCTTTTAGATCGATTTCAACTTTCAACTGACGTTATATTTTTTTATGTACATACGTATAGACTATAGGAGATAAAAATCTTGGTTATACAAAGATGACTATTGACATTTTTTGTTTGTAGAGAAAAGAAGAAGAAAATATGCTAAATTTCAAATTCTCTAATAAAGGAAAACCTGAAAAGGAACTTACCAAAACCTTATCTCTGATCCCATATTTAAAGAAAATAGTTAACGGTAATACGGTCAGAGTAAATTTGGTTCACCCTGTACATGAATTTTAATTACTTTTATAAGTGAGTGAAATGACTAATAAAATGAATTTGCTTGCGATCTCACTTTTATAATTAAGAAAAAGGAAGTAATTTTGTTTTGAAACTTTATAGACAGGTAATTAAATACTTATTTGTTGTTAGAAACATCAATCATCGTAGCATGGTCGCCTTTAGGCTAGCTATAGCAATACCACTTTACGTATATTTGGTTAGTAACCCGCAAGTGACTATTATTAGAGTTTTCAACTATCAATTGAACTTTCTATGTTTACATTGAATTTAATAGAATCAGGGCTTGCAACCGCAACTATAATCGATTCCGGTACTAACGAAATAAATCGGTACGGGTTCGCACCGCACAACTTTCCGTCCATATCCACTACGATTTCGTAGAACTCGTCGACCATAAAAGTAATTTTGATCGGAAAGTGGAAATAAGATTGATTAC
>JARJEB010014525.1:0-11115 GCA_030264535.1 Liometoxenus newtonarum | reverse complement strand
AGCGATTCAAAATTGTTAAAAAGGTAGAAAATTCTTTTGAATATTCATCGGAAAACTCACACATTGATTAAATAAGTGAAATCAACTCGTAATTCGCAAACTGGAAATCTAATAAAATTTAAATTATGCCATGTTCTTACCAGTTTTCAATGGCTTATAGCTACTGCGCAAGACGAGCGACTTTCAACCCAGTCTCGACTGGGATGAAATTTTATCGTCCGGACGTTAAATCTGAACGCCTGGTTTTCATTTCGAACGCGACCCAGTATCAGTACCGAATAAAGAAAGGAAAGTGGGACCTTACGAATGCGGAATTGAATCTTTTTTTGTTATTTTTCAAATTAATTTATTGCAGCGGTAATTGCCGATTATATTGTATTATAATTAATTTATTATTTAAAAAATTCTTCCATTTCAGTAAAATTAAATCGAATACATTAAATTGAATTCATTAAAAGCACATCTTCAACTTTATTCAAGTTGTAGCAACTTATAAATATTACAGAACAGAAAAACGAGTAAATCTTGTTATAATTCGTGACAATCGTCAGTTTCTAGAAGACTTTTTCTACAAGTAATTGTAAACTTTGCGTTCACGTTTGGTAATGTTAAAAACGTGCTACTACGGCCTGCGCACGATAAAATACTGATTTTACAAGAGGCCTTATAGTTTACAATGTAAAATGTTCTGTATATATGATAGTAAATGAAGTGTATCCATTCTATAATTGAAAAATCATTTAGTTCGAGTATGTAATACGACAAAATCAATGAAACTAGTATGTAATAACCCTTTATTGACAGGTTTACAACTGCTTCATTTTCACAATATCTTCCTTAGTTAAAGGTTATATAATTAATTAATTAAATAATTATATAATTATTTAATTGGAGGATATATTAAACTAAAATTAAAATTGATAAATTAAAACGAACAAACAAAAACTGTTTGGAATTGATTAAAATTATATTTCTTTCTTCTAAACTTGGAACTGAAATTGGCGTTACGTTACACTAATTAATTTATTCTTCGGTTCTTATTGATGATATAATAATAATTTGTACAATGCACGCCAATATTGCATGCATGTGTAATGTCTTCGTATCTGTAATTATTCAATTCAATTCGATTTTTTCCTTCATGTTTTTTTTTGTGTTTTGACTTAAGGTGAGACGGTATAGTACTTATACTACGTGTATATTTACTTAACTTGAACATTTTTACCCGACGAGCAATCGATGATTTCCTTGAGACATCTGCCGAACTCCTCGATGATTTCCTTCTTGGTGATTTCTTCCGCTTGTGCCATTTCTTCCGCGTTTTTTGCCATAGTTATCAGGCATTGACTCGTTGCTTCAATAACCGCATTATTTATAAAGTTAAATGGTTGTCTGCAAAGAAAAAGTCAAATTACATGCCAGAGAATGTAAAATTGTTGTTTTGGCACGTGAATTGAAATGTGCAAGCCGCAAGTGTACAGAAATTGCAATGATAAACACTATCTATCTATTTACCTGGCAATAGTTGATTTTCTCGCTCTTGCGCCACTATCAAGTGGAACCTTTCTCGGCGCTTGCGGACTATCCGAAAAACTCGTGTCAGAAAGCACCGAAGATCTCGAACCGTGCATGGTGTCCATAGCATTCTCAACATTTTTGCATCCCATGCACTTACAATTGCTTGAACAGGCAATTTTGGCCTCATAACATTCGCAATAGTTCTTCAAACAACCAGACCGTTTGCAATTGCAACCCTTCGTGTGTTTCCTGATGGTCACCTCGCCAGTATCTTTGCCCTTGCCAATTTTCGGTCGAAACGCATTGGGATTGCGCTCCAAACAATTTTTAATCGCCCGCTGGCGATGCTCCTCGTTATCTAAATTATTATAGCAATTCATGCAATTGCACATGTAACAAAACTCCCCATTCGCAAAGCAATCGCAATACAGTTTCAAACATTGCGATTTTGCACAATTGCAAGGCTTGCGCGCCTTAATACCATTCGATTCGACGGTAATTTCGGGCGATTGTGGTGTCGTTGGCACCACAGCATCACCAGCAGACACCAGTTTCGCAATCGCCTGACGAAGCGGTGCGATTTTCGCTGGCGTTAAGGTGCCTCTATTGATAACAATTGAGCCAGAACTGCTGGGAATTGCGCGAACCGTCGTAACTGGCGTTAACGTCTTTCCTAGTTTAATAATCGGTTTCGATAATTGCGGCGTGGTAACAGTTGTAACTTTCGTTGTTGTTACTTTAGCTGCACCTGCTGGTGACACCGTGGTTTGTGTGTCTAAAGACTGCGTGGTGGTAATGAACTTGATGTATTGCATTCCCTTGCCCGGAATGTTGATTTGGTGTACCTGCCCGGCAGAGTTGCTCGGTACTTGTATGATTTGGCCTGGTAGAAGGTGTGTCGGTGTAACGTTTGCCTGTTTCAAGTAGATGCGTTGCGGTGTTTTGTTGGCAACTGTTGTTGTGCCAACAGTGGTTTGTGGTGCTGGTAAGATTTTTGTGGGGGAGCGTAGATGTGGAATAATTTTGATGGCTTTCGACTGGCCTTGGCCTGCCTTGTTAACAACGATTTGTTTCGTTTGATGGGGCACGATTTTCGTGCCGCTGATGATGCCCATTTGTTGAGCTTGACTTAATGTGAGTGTTTTTGTTGGAGCTGATGTTGGTAAAAGTTTTACTTGCGTGTCGGATTTTTGTAGAACGACAATTTGTTGTCCTGGTTTTCCTTCTAAAAAAAATCAATAAACAATAGAAAGAAACACTTTGGACAAGTTTGGACAAGGTTAACAGATACAAACTTACCAAATGCTTTAGTCAAACTTTTCGGAATAACTTTCTTCATAACAACCTTCTTTGGTTCCACCAACGAAATGGTACCGGCTTTCGGTGATTGCTTGATGGTAATAGGCTTGGCGATACTCAAATTTGATAGATTCAGCCCCTGCGCTGTACTTAAAAGTTTAATTTGCTGTCCAGCACCGGAGCCTGTAAACCAAACACTAAACATCCCCACAAATTAAACAAAATCTATGTGTATACCTTGCACCAACAATAGCTGTTGTCCAGCTACCGGTTTGAAGGACACAGGCAACTTTGCTGGCTTCGGCGCGATTGTTAAAGGTCGCAAGGGTGGTATCGGTGTTTTCGGTTTTTCATCCGTTGCTTTTATGGTAACTTCCTCCGTATCTTCAGACTCAATCGCTTCGATCGTCATAACTTCTTCTGAAAATTGTTTGGCTTCATTTGAAAACCATTGCTACTGGGAAATTTGAAATGGGTGTTTGTTACGAACCTGAATGTTCTTCAACCTCGGAAACAGCATCAATATCATCGAACTGTTGTAGTTGTGTTGTTAATGAGTTTGGATCGATTGATGCCTCGTCGATAGTAAGATTATCGACCATAGCATCGACCTGATCGTCTGAAATTAAATTTACGTTGAAAATATTGGAAGAAAATTAAATTCAACTTCGAATTCGACAAGCAACATAACCTTAGTTCATTCAAATCGCTATAATTCTCATTGCACATTGAACAAATTTAATTAATTGATGAAACATAATTACCTTCTTCTGCGTAAGACATGTTTTAATAAGAAAATCACTTTATACTTATTCTAAATGTTATAAATGAATAAAAAGCTTTGAAATGTACAAACAACAACGGTTACTAGTTACATTTAGTTATTTTGTGTTTCATTTTTAGTTTTTATCAGTTGGTATTGGATGAAGCGCGTCCTATGTAGAGGGCGCTTAAATAAAATTCAAAAATTCCAAATTATAATCAGAAAATGAGAAAAATCAAATTTTATTTCCATATTTAATCATATGAATTAAAAACACCAAAATTTCTTGCATAAATTGTCAATTTGTGAAATTACGCTATGAAAATGGAAAAAACAAATGAGTTTTTATCGATTTTAGTTCGTCTATTGATTTTCATTTTGGTAGCGCCAGTATCTTTGACTTTTAAAACACGCGCCATTTCGTTGCCAAGAAAATTTGAAAATTGTTTCATTCACAAACAAAAAGATCGCAGCGAGCGTTCTTTTGCGTTTCGCAAAAACGAAAAAAAGAACGGTTGTCAACTAATAAAATTTTTTTTCAAGACATTAAAATATTCCAGTGATTGATAACATACATTTTCATTTCAAAAACATCTTTAAAAAAACATGTTAAATTCTTTATAGGATGGTGAGTGAATCGTAAAATTAATTTTAGACACATGTGCGACAGAACGAATGCGTCATGTGCCTCACGGGCCGAAGACGAATGCCAATCAGTAACCGTGAAAGCTGGTGGGGGGGATCGTCCAAGGGGCGAAGTCCGATTCATCGAGTATGACGAAGCAAAATGCGGCAAACGGGCTTCTAACAAGAATAAGAAAAGGGAGATTAAGGTCGAAGAGCCGCCACCCGAGGAGCCGCCCAAGACCCTACTAGTAAGGCATCCTTCTCATAGTCCCTCATCTACATTTACTTTCGAACATTGCGCAGCGACAGAGCCACAGACAGCGATGATAAATAACAAAATATATTACAAATTTATTTATAGGCAGCCAGGCAGGGATCACGAATCGGTCCTCTGGCTTCAAATTCTTAAAATAATTCCGATGTTTTTTGCCCTTCGAGATGTCATGCTAGTTTCTTGTCGCTTTTTGTATTTTTTGTTATTTACTTTGCTGTAAGGCGTAAGGGGGCACTGCTGTGCTTATGCGCGGCCGGTTCACAAACGGGCCCCCCAGGTTGCTGCCCCCAAAGAGTTCGCTAGCTAGCTCGCTTAAGTTCGGTCAATGTGGTGACGCGTTGTGCGTCGACGCCATTATCGCAATCGCAGCCGGTCTATCTGATCCCCGTTGTCGTTATACGCGTTTAGCGGCTCCGGCTAGCACTGAACCTCTACCTCACCTACACTCACTCCCCAACTCACTCACACAGCACCAGCAGTTACAGTTAATCCACGGTGTCGTCTGTGGCTACGTTCTGACCGTCGCCCCGTATTTCACGTTGCAATCATCTACTAATAAATCCATTGTTAAATTTACCAACAAATAAAACACGTGAGTAAATTGTTTTGATATTGCATGATATGCACTCATTCGAGTTTGTTTATTTTGGTTATATAAATTCGGGTGGATCGTATACTCGTCTTTTGCGTGTACAAAATTAGAACAAGGAAAAATGGACACGTGACGTGCCCTCGCGGCTATCGGCTATTGCCCTTTCTGAGCAGTATTTCTATTAAATAAATATTCATTGTTTCTGGAACAATTTGATAAGGATGCATTTGTTTATTACAAGAAACTTGCTAACTAGGCCGGGTCTTTAATTACGATGTTATGTAAGCTAATGCTAGCTATGCTTCCGATTGTCGTCGACATAAGTCGACGAGATGGTAAAATCGATTTTTATTTTCAAGAAAAGCCTAATACATGGCTTTTTCGTTTGAAATGACAAAAATAAAGAAATACTCTTTGATTTACGTTCTTCAGAGTCATGCATGCAAATTTCATTATGTTTCACAAGATTTCTTGTGAATGAGATAAGCCGAAATACTTGGTTTGACAAAATCCTTGCAGTTGTCAATTTCCCTCCGCCATTTTGGTTCTCGCTAGAAGTTTATATAACCTTGAATTGTCGTCTGCTCTTCTGGTTGCGAGCTTACTTCGCATTATGGATACGCACATGGAATGATTGCTTTCGTAATGTCGCTATACACAAATAATTTATTTTGTTTAACTTTGAATTTTATTATTGTATTTAATTAAATATTTAAATTTATTAAATAATATTCTAGTTTGATCGTTTTCTTTTCGCTAACAACAAACTGGCAAGTTGCATTGCTAACATTACTATATTGCGTTTCACACTTAGTTAAATTTATTTCAGCAACAAAATTCACAATTCACACAAAACGTAGAAAAATCGTTTTATAAATAGCGTCTCAATTATATACGACGTAACCGTTGTGGAGTCGACTAGACTAGACTAGACTAGACTAGACTAGACTAGACTAGACGGTTAAAAAGCCGCCCAAACTACATTCCGCATTATTTAATTTTGTTTATCTTTTCATCTTTTGCTTTGTCCCAACAGGTAATGGCTCCTCCACCATATTCGGATCTTGGCAAGAACGCTAAAGACGTCTTCAATAAAGGTTACCATTTCGGGCTGATCAAGCTCGATGTTAAGACGAAGACCGGCAGTGGTGTTGAATTCAACACAACTGGCACTTCGAATCAAGAAAATAGCGAGGTGTTCGGCTCGTTGGAAACCAAATACAAGATCAAGGATTACGGTCTCACATTCGCTGAAAAATGGAACACCGACAATACATTAGGTACTGAAGTCACTGTTCAGGATCAACTCTTGCAGGGATTGAAACTTGGCGGAGAGTTTATGTTTTCGCCACAATCTGGGTAAGTCCAATCTTCATATTTTCATAAACAAAAACTACGATGTTTATAAATATCAAGTTGCATTGCAAGCAGAGAAGATTGTAGGTCGAAACAAACGACTAAAGTTGATGATAGTTCTGCAACTAACTATAAAAGTTTTTTTGTTTTGGAATCGCTCTAACATAATGTTGAATAATTTTTATATTAATTTCGTTTCGTAGAAACAAGGCCGGCAAGGTGAAGACTGCCTACAACCATGAGATGTTTGCTTTGAACGCTGATGTGGATATCAATGCTGATGGTCCAATAATTAATGGTGCTGCTGTGATTGGCTATCAAGGCTGGTTGGCTGGTTACCAAGCAGGTTATGATGTGAACAATAACAAATTGACCAAGAACAACTTTGCTCTCGGTTTCACGACGGGTGACTTCATTCTTCATACCAACGTGTAAGTATTACATCTATTTGTATGCTCAGTGAATTTTGTTCGAACTTCCTCACCTAGAAAGCCGTAACACTTCTTTCTTTGGGCCATAATTCTGGTTAACATTCCTATCCTAATCATAAATTTGTTTTGTTTGTTCCTTGTTTTCTCCTCCCCTTGCTGGTGTTTTTGTTTGTGGATGATAAATAAGTGATTTGGTATCTGACGGCGAGGAAAGCAATGACGGCCAGGAATTCGGCGGCTCGATCTACCAGCGCGTGTCGCCTAGATTAGAGACGGGTATTCAGATTGCGTGGGTCTCTGGTGGCAACAACACTCGTTTCGGCATTGGCGCCAAATACGATTTGGACCAAGATGCTTCAATCAGAGCTAAGGTCAATAATGCTAGCCAAATTGGATTGGGCTATCAACAGCGCTTACGCGATGGTGAGTTACATAAAGATTGAAACGATGATTCCGAATTATTATTTGTTTTCTTTTTTTCTCTCCTAGGAATCACACTCACGTTGTCTACTCTAATCGACGGCAAGGACTTCAGCAGTGGAGGCCACAAGGTTGGCATGGCGTTGGAGTTGGAAGCTTAAACATCTTATCTCTAGACACCCGATAAAGTCCCGTTTACGAAATGAAATCAACCATCTAAGTAATAAACAAAGGAATAACTTTTCAATAAACAATAAACAACTGAAACGAGAATACCATCGTAATTAATGGATTGAATTAATTATTATAATATTAATTAAGATCTTACACTACTATTCAGTATAAAAGTATAAAACACAACTAAACACACTATTAAGATAAGAGAATATAGAAATGAGGCAAACGTAATAATTTAAATTAAAGGCGTTCCAACAACAGACAAATGAAAATATTACTTAAACAGAGGATGTCTAGATAACACGATGCATAAATTAATGTAAAACGTGAACTGCTGAAGAAAACTTGTAGATATTTTTATTGTTTCCGGTACCTATATTAACTAAACTATAATATTTTAGCTATATATAATGCAAGGAATCATTTAGTTGTCATTATGATGATTATTAATTAATTATAATGGGAAGCAACAAATATTCAAAAAAAAAGAAAATAAAATGCAGAAAAATGCAAAATAACATCGTCCTTTTGGTTTTTGTTGATTATCGTTTCATCGATTTTGTTGAAGTTTTTTTTTGTAAAATCACAACTAAGTCGCCTATAAAGGTTGTGGTCAATACATAAATTCCAACTTCACCTTATCAAATGGCAAATGAAATGGTTTTATTTGCAGTAGTTTACCATTTGATATCGAGGGGAATTGATGAAAAATCAATTTTTCCAATTGGACGCCCTGAAATAGATAATGTTAATGAATGTGCTCCCCTTTTACTTTTACAAAACAAACAAAAAAACAACAACTTTAAATTGTGCATATAACGAAGGATTAATTAATTTATGCAATAATGCATATAGGAAAGAAAGGGATGTTTCACGAAAGTGTTCGTTCTATTCAAAAAATAAGCAACAAATCTGAAGGAAGATGTATTGGATGAGAGTATTATTAAAAAACACACTTTACTTAAAAAAATTAAACATTCGTTAAACGCATAGAACTAGAATGTAGGTGTTTAATGTTGATGTAATTAATGAGGAATTCCCATTTCTCTTAATTTTATTTATCAAACACAATTATTTATTGTAATGTCCACTCAATCCTAAGTTACGAATCCATTTGTTCTTCCAATTTTTTTGATATCCAATCTGGATGAGCTTTCGTTATCAGTTCAATAACGTGATTGACTTGATCGCATAATGATTGGATCTGTTTATCCCATTGTGGCAATGTTTCACAAGCTTTAAAGAAAATAACAGTTTATTTCACTTGTACGTGATGAAACGTATTGGTATTGTCCATCAAACGAAGTGTTAATTTGCAAGAGACAATGAAGTCTATGTACATTTCAAGCCAATACCAATAAGTGTTATCCCTGTACAAATGAAAGCAATTCAATCGAGTAAGACATACTTACTTTTAAAATAAACCACCGAATCAATTTGATCGATGTAGCCATTCAAACGACCCTCAGTAATCATCTGACTGGCAATTTTCTCAGCTTTTCCAGCATCGATTTCAAGCAATGCGCCCAATCCCTCAAACTTAATATTCTTGTACAACTTGCTAGCCGCCAGTAAATTATGTTCAATAACAGCACGATCTAGAATCGTACTGCCATCAATCGTAGACGCCTTCTGATGTGGTTGCAGCAACGCTTCGAATTCTTCCAACTCCGACCGCCTAATAATGCGATCGAGATACATTTTCTCGAGGATTGCAAACGCCGGCAGTTGCTGACAGCGTTCATCCTTGAAGAGTATTGCAAGCATACGTGAACGTTGTTGTCCAGCTGAAGCTAATACTGTACAGATCAACGCATTACGAAGCGCCGTCATGCGTTCGTCTTCATGAATAATTGAACGATAGGACAACTCGTTATAGCGTTGCGCTGCTTCGATAAATTTACGTCTATAGTCAAGCACCCGAGCGTAACAAACCTTGTAGTATATTTGTAGTTGTTCATTTTTGGTTTCTGCTTGCAATAGGGACGCTCGATTGATGAATGCTTCGGCCTGTATTGGATCGTCGTCTTCTAGATATAAACGAGCAATTTTTAAGTATGTATCCAGCTTATAATCAACTGTATATTGTCTGCAATGTGAAACTATTAACGTGGTATATTAATTCGATTGAAAATCAAGTTACTTTTGGCCTGTTTCCAATGGTATCCCAACAAGAACGTTGGCAGCATCGCGCCACATCTGCTCACGTTCATAAATATCGCCCAAATGTTGTCTGATGCTTGCAACTTGTTCTTCGAATGAAATTACTCTTGGTTGAACTTTGTCTAATGTATAATGTGACACCTCTTTTGATATATCATCAGGCAGCGTCATTAGATGTGCACTGAGATCCGTTAGAAGTTGTCGCGATATGACCAAGCTTACGTTTTCATTCACAACTACAATTCCAAGAAAATGATTAATATTTAATTGATATAAATTATAGATGGGACTTACTAGCATCTATAAACAACTTCAATCCTTCCATTAGTTCACTACCGATCAAGGAGAGTATCATTTCAGAAATTTGTCGATACCTAAAAATGTTTAATAATGACATTTTGCAAATTGTTTTCTTACAATAAACATACCTACCTATCAGCTTGGTCTCTATGCGTGCCGCCAGAGCTGTTAACGCTCGCCAATTGTTGCTTGATTGTATTGATAGTATTCATTTTAGAAAACAAAAACGCCGAAAATTTTACTTGCTCCGAGAATTATTGTTGGTTATGTGGATTAGGATTAGTTACAAGTTAGGACCTTCGGTTAGGCATGGATAAGGATTGACTTGGTGATTGACTGACTAACTCGGTGACATTTACACGCAACAATGGAAGAGCAAGGCACTTATAGTTCGTTGACAGACCTACAAGGGGCGCTGAACCACATTCAAAATTAATTTCCGCACATCGCCCAGGCCAACACCAAACCCAGCAAATCACTCTTCGAAAACATAATAACTAATAAGTAGGTATTACAATCAGAAAATGGACAATAAAATGCTCAACCCGAATGAGTACCACTAAGTTCCTTCGAAATCCCGGTCACTGAAATTCAAAGTGGTTTTTAAATTTCACTGATGTACCTGGAGCTAGTCAATGGTCGCATTCAGGGAACTGCAGTGGTTGCAGCGCTTCATTTAAAAAATCTGCTCCCGTAAAGTGCTTGATTAAAGAATACATATGGTGGCGATGTATGACGTCCTTCGTCCTTGGAACGGTCCGAATGATTGCGTGTTATAGATGAGTGAATTAATTGTAACATACGCCAATGTGTATGAATGCGTTATTTTATTGTTAAATTTAATTGCGCGATGATTGACTAGGTTGACTAGAGTTAAATTGACTAGATCCTTGGTTCTCAAACTTTTTAAAGTCTCGGAACACTAAACTCAAACATTTTTGCCAGCGGTACACCTAAATTTTTAAATGATCTATGATCTATCTATTATCTATGCCAAAGGATCCGATTCTCAGTTTTAATTTGATGACGCGCAGACCCCTATACATCGTTAATTTCAAATTATATACATAGTTCATTTTTTTTTCAAGAAAAACTTGAATCGGTCAAAAAATCGTCCATGAAAAAAGGGAGTTCTCAATTTTTCGCGGAACACCTTAAGGAGGTTCGCGGAAGGAACACGCTTTGAGAACCACGG
>JARJEB010014500.1:0-16875 GCA_030264535.1 Liometoxenus newtonarum | reverse complement strand
GACTTGCGCAGTGCGTTGTATTCGTGCGCCATGTTTACGATCCTAACTTATTTGGTTGGATGTTTATCTCGATTTTTATTATCCAAAACACAAAATGGAACTTCTAATAACGGCCGAGGTATTCTGGGTTAAGAAATAGGAAAGTCGACGAAAATGCTGGTCGAAGCGTGACAAATCAGCCGCCACTCCTACCTCTCAGGTTTCTCTCTGGTCTCGAGAGACCGGACAGAAATCGGAGAGCTGGAGAGTCTCGAGTCATCAATAAAACGGGTCTTCCGTCTTCTGGAATGCTCTCCGGCTAGGCAAAAAAACGCACCCCATATCGCCGACAACACTTCTCATTCCAGACTACTTTTGGATGGACGACTGTTTCTATGACATGTAACATTGACAGTATACACATCTATTGAACACAGTCGACACAATTGTCTCCGGCTCTGAAATTTGAACCCACGACTCCCGGATCAACAACCAAAGTGTTAACCGGTTGAGCTACCAAGCCATATATTTTAATAAATAATATTTGTAAATACTTGTGCACAATATTAACATGCATCTTAATTTTTAATTGTGTTTATTACTGTTATAAAAGGTTTCATTAAAAGCTGATACAAATACATATGCATTTTGCAGGTGCTCATTTGATTGTTAATTGGCGACTTCATTACCTTGCTTGCGTATCTGTGCACCGAAAGCAACTTGTACTATAGCGTTCAATTGTCCTGACCCAAACTCAGGCAAAGAATTATGGATTGCTGGTGCATTCTGAAATATAAGTACCTATAGTTACAAATTCGCGTGCTTGATGTTGTCGAACGGGACCAAATTGATCGGGAGGATGCTGTAAAACTTATGTAGATGATTAACAGATTTCTGCGGGAACTTAAACGTAATTTTTGTCGGAACTTAAATGCAAAATCAGTTTTGGGCATAAGCCATAACATGGTCAGTTTGGAAACCCAATCGTATTTTCCCCAAATTGACTAGCTAGAGCTAGAGTCTCATATAATACCTGATTTCACATTTGCAACGTCCGAGTGAACAAGAAATTATTTTTTTTAATCTTTTTAACTGGCTTTGTTAAATGCATAATGATAAGTAGTTATTTTCGTAGATAATTTATTAAGCATTTTGTAATTCAAGAATGATAGAATGTCTTTTTGTCTTTTTCAGTTTGTCATAATGGTTAAAAATTTGACCAAGTAATACAAACAACTAATTCATAAGCATTTTGTGATTCAACGTGACACAAAGTGCACAGAAAGACAAAATTCATTCTTTCTGATTCAATCCACATTGCCTTGAGTTTGACTCGTTTATTTTACCGTGGTACATTATAGGCACATATGTACATGCTATGATCCGAGTTAAAATAATCGCTCTGTATATATAAAAGTTGATAGATATCTTATATACCTATATATTTTAGTCTTAAGTATTAATGTTAAGTATTATGTTATTATCCTGGGAAAATTTAGCAACGGCCTTGAATTGTATTGAAATGATTAGATGATGGCTTGTTTGTTTTAAGGTTACGAGAACGATGTTACCAAGAGAGGAATAAAGTTTATGCGAATATAAAGAATAAAGTAAGTAAGTAAGTAGTAAAAAACACTCTAATATTGGTAATTATGAGTTTACTAAGTTTACTTTATTATTTATTTATTTAAATTCTATACAGATAAATCTTCTTAATTCAACAGAAAGTATTCGTTTTTCTGCGTCTTTTAAAATATTCAATTTTTACCAATTATCTATAATTAAATACACATTTTTCTAACGTTTTAATTTTATTCATTATAGGTATAATTAAGATGAAAATCTTAAAGAATTGACGTATACATGTACTTCCCTACTCGTGTAAATGTGGAAAACTGTTAAGGAACAGATGCGTAAGGTGGAACTTCTCGAAAGTCGAAAACAACTAAATTTTAAAATATTCAAATGTCTTTCGAACGCAATAAAGGATAAGAACCGACGAGGCTTAGTTTTACACAAAATATTTACTGCAAATGAACGTGGGAAGCAACGCTTTTGAAAATACATTTTATAAAATTTTCATTCAATTTTGATACTTACATTTCTTAATAAAAAAATAATTTTAATAAAATTTACTTTCTTGTATCTTTTGATGAACTTTAGATATCAATTTATATTATTCTACATTAAGTAATTATACAGGAAGATGTCCTCCAGACCATACCTACCTACCACTTGTTGCTCTAGTCTATAGCGCCTAGCGCATGCAGAAATCAAGTTTTTCTTTGAATGGTGCAAATCCTGACTAGGTACACAACTTAAGTACTGAGTTATTTTCCATCAACAAAATTTTTGTGTGTTTTCTGATCATGGTCGTCATATGGAATTAATGAATTCTCAAAACAGACAATAAACAACGCATAAGGTAGAAGCGTCGTATAACAATATAAATTATTATATCAAAAGGTAAAACGTTTTGATGGAGAGGGGTGCTTTTTTGATCCCCACTACGCGAACAGGTGTACGCGGTTCTTGAAGCATAACAGCAGAGAATACACTCACTCGTCCGGCACAGTCGGAACCGACAGGTCAGTGGATCGCATCCTGCCTGCCATCGTGAGTTTTGCGCTTTTTTCGTTCAGAAGGAACTCACGCATTTATAAAAAAGATTTCAAAAAGAGTGCACATCGAGTTTTATATTTATTAATTACTTACTTAAAAGTAAGTAATAAATTAATGTGGTAACTTGTGGTGCGTCTTAGAAAAAAAAAACCAACTTTACGACAAGGTATACCTTTCTGGGAGCGGGAATTGTGGACCAGGAACGCAAAGCGGAAAACTTTATCGAGGATCCCGTTTCTGAAAAACGACGCATTGAAGTTACCCATGCGGGAGCGGGTTACTCGCTTATTCCAGCGTTGAATGTCGGTTTTCCACGTTTGTCGTTCCCCACGAAATTTTTTATGTATTTTGTGATTTTACACATGAAAAGTGACCACATCTGCGGATTTTGGGAAATTTTGTTTTTTTTAAGACATGACGTTATAGTGTGTTAATTATTTTGGAAATAAAGGAAGTGCGGTGATAAAAATAAAACTAAAGCAACTTAGAATAAAAATAAAAGTGTTAAGTGAAGTTTCTTTAAATCAAATAATAGTAACTAATTCAACAACGAAAGCGATTATTTTAAGGTTTCTTCACATAGGAAAAGAAAAACCTTTGAAAATCGTGCATTTTAACGATCAGTTTAGGTGAGTCAGTCCATCAAAAGTTTTTAAAGTTTGAAAGTGCGTATTTATTTTACGATGTATTGTCTTAGTTTATCACCTCTTACATATTTTTTGGAGTACCTCCTTTAAATGAAGTATTTGGTAAATCCGGGAAATCAATTTAAAATTTACATTTTGATTGAAGGAAGCAGAGCAACAAGTTATGAATAAACGCTACTACTTAGGTATTGCATTTTGCATATAGACTAGTCACTAGACTATAGACTAGATCACAGTTGTAATGTTGTATGTGCCCGACTTGAGAACTTAGGTATTCGAGAGCAAAAGAAAATTTATAATGTGTTGGCGTGTTGTTTGTTGGTCGATGCATTAGGTTAACATTACACGGAGCACACAGAGGCACAATTGCGGTATACATGCGTTCGCTCGCCGTTTTCATTCCTTCTTCCTTCACAAAATGCACCAAAACTAAAGCCAAATGAATTCGAGCAATACGACGGACACGATGACGGTACACTTGGTCTTACTTGGTGTGCTCTCCTATGTTCACGACTAACACTTATTCGACTGCATATTTTGCTATTGCCTATGCCTATATAAGAATAAATTGCTCTAGTCGTAATAAATATATAACTGTGTCAGTGTATTTGCAAACGAAACTAAAACGATTTTCATATACTTATACCTATAAGTATAACATATTTAAGAAAATGTTTGGTTCCCAACAAAAATTACAAGAGCGCTCCAAAATTATCAAAACTTTTTAATTACTTACTAAAATTACAAAATGTTTAAATTACTTATTACTAATTTATAGTTTTTAACAAGCATGTAAAGTGAATCTTTTTGCTTGTTTCGGCGTCTTGTCGTTTAGTTTCCTTTTCGATCGTACATTCGCAGTTTAAATGTTTAAATTGTGATTGTACACATTACACATTACACATTCACTATAACAACATTAGAACTTAAGCTTATTTATTTATATAAGACTAACTGATGTGATTCTGACTATAGCTAAGAGAATATAATGAATAAGATCGATTGGTTCGATTTTATTCGCTATAATGCATTAAACAGTGTCTTCATCACTCAGCGATTTTTATTTCTATCAACTTTCCTATGCAATAAGTTGTGCGGTTTATTTATTGTATCTTTTTACCTTTAAAGCTTTAACGTTCTTTTCTTTAAATTCAAACTTTAAACATTCAAAGTTTTTCTTATTATTTTCCACGCGCAGCGCAAGTTGAAATGAATGTTATGTTATACTGTAAAAGCCCGAATATTAAATGGTAAATCCTAGAATTTACCGGTGAATACTAGGTTTTACTATTATGAATTATCAATAGCTGTATTAAGTAAGTTATCAGTAGAAATTGAGTGTTAGGTATTGCTTGTGTGGGTGGCCCGTCCCTCATCGATAGGACTACGGCTGGTTAAAAATTACCTGTGTTATAAAATCTGCGACTGGTAAAACCTAAGATTTACCAATTCGGACTTTTACAGTAACATACATATTTATCCATATTGGTAATTTTTGATTCATTTTCTTTGGTTTGATCTAAATACTCTTGTACTCTCGATAATCTCAATGAAAATTTACAGTTCTGTGCGTGGAATGCGAATTTAATATCGACATCGACATCCACAAGAAAGATTCCGAACTGTCTCTCTTTAGAAGTGTAAATATAACGAGCATAAATACGCAATAGTTGTTTCTGTTTGGGTTAATGTAAATTGTAAAAGTGACATTTATTATGATAAAGCGCTCAACTAAAATGTAAAATTTACCTAATGACAATTTAAAAAATATGTTAAACTTTTAAAATCAAATGTTAAGAGGTGCATTTTATTTTTATTATAAGGTTGGATTCTAAATAAGTATTACCTAAATGTATAGGTTTAATTAGTTTCAAATTTAAATGACAAAATGAAGAAAATTGGGAAAAAAATTTAAAAAAATTAAAATTAAAATCGTTTTCAAAAACAATTTCTATTTTTCCCTTAGCTCATGGGTCGGCAGACCGTGGCTCGAACATAACATAGCTTTCAAAAACGATGGAAGGTCACTGTTTTAAATTCGCACTGGAAAGTCTGGCAACCCCTGCTTTCGCTTAATATTACGATTATTGATTCGTGATAGGGTTTTTACTGTTTTCTCTAAAATATACGCATTTATTTTTATTAACCATAAACACCCAATATTCAATATCAATTTACGTCTTTACATCTTTACTTCTTTGTCCTTTATATAGTTACTCGAGTTCAATTACGAATATCTGTTAGGTAGGTACTTCTCTTCTCAGTATAAAATTTTTTCTATAAAAATGATCGTGACTACACATATTTATATATATTTGTTTAACTTTACATTTATTTATCGATTTATAAGTTTTATGTACTTAAGTATCTGTATTATATTTCTGTTTCAATAAGATATATACCTAGTTGCATGATTTGAAATTTGCAATTTATTAATGTTGGTGCTATTGGTGGCGTTGGTGAAATGCAAAATTTTAAATGTTTATACAAACTATGTTTGAAGTATTTACTTACGATCGTGTCGCGTAAAATTTCAATTTTACGACCTCGTACAGTCTGGTGTATAATATAAAATGACATAAAGTCGTTGGTTGCGCAAGTTTGTACTTATAAGTTTTAAATAAGAAGTATATTTGTATGTTTAAATCAAAGTGAACGAATTTTCCATTCTTTTTCAATATACAGAGCGATTATTTAACCGTCGAACATAGCATGTACTTTGTACCTATGTACGACGGTAAAATAAACGAGTCAGTGTGGACCTGTATTGCTAAAGAACACCGACAAACGGGCATAGAGTGGGGATGACAATGTATTATACTGAAAATAAATTGCGAACAGTCCACATACTATTATTTCGTGCGTACATTTATATTATTTATACCTTTTCTTCGGTTGCGTACATGATTGATCAATAATTTGTGAATAATCAATTCAAATTATGACAAGGAACAAAATTGACAACTGACTGTAACATACAAATTACTTTGATCGTGCACGTGCATCGCCACTGCCCTGTCGTTAGCAATACAAATCCCCGTTGCCAAGAGTTTGACTCGTTTATTGCATCGTACATAGAAACATGCACATAATATGTTCGACGATAAAATAATCGCACAGTATGTACTTGTACCAAGTTTACCGAAATTTCAACACTCAGTATAGGAAACATACTTGAAATATACCGATAAGAATTGAAATAGTTGCGAATCAACGGAATTACTTGAAACGTTCATTGCTTTATTGAAATTAGAATTAGATGTTTTTCAAGAAATAATTTCCCTTTCTTAATATTTAATCAGGGTGAATATTACATTTTTTGTTTTCCCTTAATAAAGCAAATTAAAATTAAAATGCACGGCGACAATACATCTCGAAATGTTGTTAAAAGATTCTTTCTTATATTTTTAACTTCATTAAAAAACCTTAAAAAATACAAATAAAAAGGTTTAATACATCGTAATAAGTAGTCTGAACTTGATAATGTCACAAATTAACCGATAACAGGTTCATGTATAATTTATAAAATTCGCTTGTACTCGTAATCCGGAAATAACACAAAGTAATACAAAGCGGCGACTGAAAAAAACAACTCAAACTGTTTGCTTTGTTCCGTTGTCAATATGACTCTTAATTTATTAGCCACGTGGTATAAACAAATAGTTTTGGTAATAAATGTAATAATGTAGGAGTCATATTAATCACTATTCAAGGCCGCTTAACCTTCGCTTTCGGCGTTCAGTTCATCAAAGTGTCATTGTCAGGAATCAAAATCGTTATCTTCGTTCGTTGGTTATCGTCCGTCCTTTTGTTTAGCCTTTTATATTATTACTTTTTGGCGCACCAACACAGACTTATAACGCTAACAGGCAACCGCTGACAGACTGAACCAAATCAACAAAATAACGCTTTAAACTTGGATTTTAATTTCACTTCCTCAGCATGAACATCCGGAGTGAACTTAATTGTGTTCGAACGCATTTTTCATCATTTAATGGAACTCGTACTTCGTACTTGTTATCTATATTAACTACCAAAAACGTAATTGCTTATTATTTCTTGTAATTACTTCATTACTTTGTTATCTACTTTAGAATTTCAATATAGCCACGAAAATCAAAGTTTGAAAAAGTTGGAAACAAAAATGCCTAATGTAATTTGATATTGTTAAAATATCAAATTAACAAGACTTAATAATTCGTTTTGTCTATTATTTTGAAGAATTATTTAAATGAAACAACTTTTATTTATCACTTTTGTTTTAAGTAATTCTTCGTTGATTCGAATTTGCACGATAATTATGAAATACTTAAAAGACAACGAGTTGGATTAAGTTAAAATAGTTGAAATTCCAATAAATACCGCTTTTTGGTTCATTGCAATTGATATTAGAATAATTTTAATCTACTGGGTGTCCCCATAATTCAATAATCATGAAATTCTAAAATCATTATAACTTGAATGATACGACTGATATGAGTCAAATTGGTCTGAAGTCAAATAAAACGATGAGTTAAGAAAATCAAAAATACTTTTAAATATTTTATTAAGTAAATATCTAAATTTGTTTCTTGGAACAGTCTTGTTTCCTGTTCTTATTGTTGTTTTGCTTCATTCGTTCATTGGCTTTACGATAAAATAAAGATAATTGCAAACGACTAAAACGAGTTTATAGACTAATTATTTAATTATCAATATTATTGCAATATTCGCTGATTATATTCGCGTATAAGCTTACGAGCAACATGTAGGTATTATGGCGCACTCGGCACTTAGAGTTGAGTTGCATGGATGAGATGAAGACAAGCAACCAGGTGCGCTTTCTGCTGCTGTTTTTTTCAACAACATCAGCCAGCAACTGCCGTATTTTACGCAACGGTATGCAGTAATGGCCTTTTTTAGTATTATCAATCTCAAATATGTATTAATTGGCAATGTTACAAGACAATAATATGATGTTGAACTCAAACAATTTCTAGATTTATTAACATTTAAGTTAATGCTGGGAATTTGTAATTTTCTTGAATTCGAACATTCATTCAAGAAAGACGAAAAACGAAAATATTTGAATATCCAAATTATTTGAATTTAACTCAATTGTTAAAAATTAATTAGATAATTCGAGGTCTTGACACTTGACAATAATATTCGAATCTTCATTTTATAATAATTGGAATATCATATTTGAAGGTCATCATCATCATCCATTTTATAGCGTTGTACGCATTTTGGTTCCTTCTCTCCAGTTCTCTCTGTTGTTCCAATCCCCATGGCTTAGTTTTCTAGCTGACATATATCTGTGTATGCCTGCTACCCATGTAGTTTTTGGTCGCCCCCTTTTCCTTTTTTCCCATGGTATCCAGTTTTTTTTACAAATTTTGGGAGTCGTTCGTCACTCATCCTCTCCACATGGCCGTACCATTCCAGTTGTTTCCTTTCGATTTCGTGAACTATATCGGTGGTTACCTCCATGATTTCTCTTATGGTGTTGTTCGGGATTTTGTCTAGTCCGGATTTCCCCGCGGATCTTCGCCAGAAATCCATTTCTAGTACTCGCAGTTTCCTTTCTATGGCTTTGTTCATTTGCCATGTTTCGCACCCGTACAAAGTGATGCTCTTCAGGATGGAGTCAAAGAGAAGCTTTTTATTTTTCTTTGATGTTTGTTTAGCCCATAGAATTGGATTTAGGATGCCAATGACTTCTTCCTTCTTCTATTTCAGGTTCCGTTAGTCCGCTGCTTGTAATCTTCGTTCCTAAATAGGTGTATTCTCGGCATGCTTGGATTTTAACCTCTTTGTCTACTTGAAGGGTTGATGTTTCGTCCTTGCCCACACACAGGTATTTTGTTTTCTCGTTGTTGACGGTAAGGCCCCATGCTTTGTATTCTCTGAACAGCTTTCGCCTCATAAATTCAAGGTCTCCTTTGTCTTGAGCTAGTTATAAACAAATTAATGTTTTGACAGCCAAAACTCTATGCTTTACCCGACGATGTTATTTATTTTTACTCAAAATTTAAGTTTGGGGGACAGCTGCCCAGATACAAAATTTCATCCTTTTACGTTGCGTGGTTTGCCCGTAATTTTGTTCACACCACACACACACACACACACACACACACACACACACACACACACACACACATACACACACACACACGCACACCCACACGCGATCAAACATTTAGTTGCTTTTAAAACTAGATGTTAGAAAAGCCTTTCGTTCTTGAAAAAATACACAATGTTGACCATTCCCCGTATTAGTGGACCACTGCAATAGCCTAAAATATGACAATATGTATTTCATTGCATCATGAACACCAGTAAACTGGCCAACCCTCAAAAATGTGGAACACACAACATAAACGAGCGGCTATATAATTCTTTACTGTGCGTCGATGCACAACCCATGCAAAATAATTTACGGCTACTTTTCATACCTGCCTCAACTAAAATGAATGACATTCCTGTTTATATTTCTGATGAACTCTAAGTTCTATTTCAACTTTACTCAACAAAATTTGTGTTTTTTATCTTTCTTACTAAAACCTATTCTACATTATGCGTAATAAGTTGAGAAGACACACTTTACTCAGGTATTTTTTTTGAACGCCGAGGTGACAATGGGCGACCCTTTATAGACTCTTTCGACCAAAGCACCTTATTGTATTCGGCTCACCCTTGGGAAGGAACATACACAAATTCGCAACGCACATAAAATGAGAAAGAATAAGATAAAGTGTGTGTAGCTTTGTACGTGTGGTCCTTTGTCGATGACTTTCTCGTTATATGAATTAAAAACCTAAGATAAACTGTAATTAAAACGTGCGGAGGAGCACTGGCCAGAACAGCTGATTGCATGCCAACCAGCAACCATTTTTAAAGAGCCCTTAGAACATTCAACACGCATCCGCTGTGCTACGCGCGCTGTACTTCGTACCTCTGAGGGTTGCAGCGACTCCAGAGAGGGACCAGCGATTGCGCATATATGGCTGTCGAACACCAAGCACTCTTAGACCAACACAAACATTTTACACATTGCACTCTCGCATAGTAAAATTTGCACAAATGCTGCTTATAATTGTCACTCCGCGAACACTTAACTTAACAGATCTTACACTCAACCATTTTTCTTGGGTGTCGTAGAATTATTGTATTTGTCATGACGACTTAAACTGTCAGGGCCCGCGAAAGTCTTTTTGTAATGTTGGGAATTAAACATATTGAATTTATTTCTTAATTTACTGTGAATGTAAAGACCGTCTTCTAAAGCACAGGAAAGTGAGAAAAAATTACGTTAGTGCATTGGTTGGTGTTTTACCTACGACAATGCGACAACGCAATACAGCAGAAGGGGGTGGGTTCCAGAACGTGTGAGTCCGTCTGATATGAAACGTAAGTGTTCACAACTCGTTTAGGTAAGGAAGAGACTTATTAACCGCACTCGCTTCGCCAGTGCTCGCAGTCCCAACCTGGCAATGGAGTCCGATATGTCGTTTTGTGTTACCACAACAAATAAATTCACAACGAAAGAACACGATGGATTACTGCTTAAAACAGGTAAGAATTGAAATTAATCAACATTCTGTTCTTTATGACTTTATGTCTCTCATTCTCTTACCAGACTTTTGATATCACTAAATTTCTATGGAACTTCCACTTATAAATTTCCTACTTCTTCTTTATTTCCAGTTTTTTTTTGGAATTATACCAGTTTCTACCGCTGTTGAAGTTGTGATCGCTTTTAATGGTTCTAAAATTGGGTTGTGTAAATGCCTACATATCATATAAATTCATTATTTTTTTGATTTCCATTATTTTATGCATATAACTATTTCATTAGCATTCGCAGACTTCTGCATTTTGTTTTTATTAGTTTACGTCCTTCAACTGTTAGAGCAGAAGTAGATTGCGTTGGGCATTTTCGTGGATATCGAGGGGGCGTTTGACTACCACCATCGATTCCATTGAAAAGGGAGCCATCCGGATGGGAGTAGACATCCCGACCATAAGATGGATAAGTCAGTGCTGGTAAACCGCACAATCCCCGTCAGCATTGGTGAGATTGCGTTGGGCATTTTCGTGGATATCGAGGGGGCGTTTGACAACACCACCATCGATTCCATTGAAAAGGGAGCCATCCGGATGGGAGTGGACATCCCTACCATAAGATGGATAAAGTCAGTGCTGGTAAACCGCACAATCACCGTCAGCATTGGTGAAGAGTCGGAAACGGTCAGAACCGTAAACGGGTGCCCCCAAGGAGGGGTATTATCGCCCATGCTCTGGTGCATCGTGGTTGATGACTTGCTAAAAACGCTGACGGACAAGGGATTTCAAGCCCATGGGTACGCTGACGACATCGCAGTGGTGATTAGGGGGAAATACTACGAAACCGTATCGGGCCTAGCATAAGCGACCCTATCAACCATTGAGAAATGGTGTCAAAGGGAGGGCCTCAATGTCAACGCAGACAAAACCATCCTGATACCCTTCAGAAGGCGCAGGAAACTCAATCTAAGAGCCCCGCTTGTGAAGGGCAAGGAGGATGTGCTCTGCCGCGAAGTGAAATACCTAGGTATAATACTTGACAGCAAACTCAACTGGAACTCTCATCTAGAGAAGACCATCACCAAAGGAACTAGGGCCTTCTGGACCTGTCTCAGACTTTTGGTAGTACCTGGGGACTACAACCTCGCCTGATAAATTGGCTTTATTCAATAGTTGTCAGGCCGATCCTCACGTATGGGTCATTAATCTGGAGGCCCAAGACGGAGCAGGTGATGGCCAGGAAGAGGCTCCAGACGCTCCAGGGCTTGGCTTGCTTTGGCATCACAGGGGCCAGATACACAAACCCTACTATTAGACCTACTTCCACTGCATGAGTAAATCAAGAAGAATGGTCTGATGAGTGCCCTAAGGTCTAAAACCAACTCATTGTGGAACTTTAGACTCGGGCACTCAAAAATTCTAAATCAGGTGAAGTTGGAGCACATCATATCACCATCGGACATTGTGCCGATCCGCTTCGACTTTGAGCAGCAGTTTGATGCGGCGATTGAAAGCCGCAAAAACAGCATAAGACAAATCAACAGCCTCAACAAAAACCACATTGTATGGTACACAAATGCCTCAAAAACGGACAAGGGCACCGGTATAGGCATATCAGGGCCTAAGCACAGGAAAAGTGTTTCCTCGGTAACAGCCCTACCATCCTACAGGCAGAAATCATGGCCATTGAAAGATGTGCACTGCTTTGCGCCTCAAGAGGCTACAAAGGAGCGCACATTCGTATCATAAGAGATAGCCAAGCAGCCATAAACAACATAGGGGCTTGCCAATTAACATCCAAGATAACTTGGAACTGTAAATCGGCACTGAACCAAGCGGCAAAGGGAAACCGTCTCACAGTAATGTGGGCGCCCGGCCACTCAGGGCTGGAGGGCAACCTAAACGCGGACGAACTAGCGCGGAAAGGGGCATCGGCCACCATCTTTGGGGCTGAGCCCTGCTGGGGTCTTGGAAAAACGCACAGCAGGGCGGCAGTCCTGGAGTGGGAAAACAAATGCAAGATGACTTAGAAATTTGCACCTGGTCTTAGGCAATCGAAGATGTTTATTGACTACTCTAGTAAAAGGACGAAACAGGCTTTAGGCCTAACCAAAACAGAGTTAAGGCAATACACCGGCCTCCTAACGGGACACTGCTCAGTGAAGTACCACCTTCACCAAATAGGCAAGGTGGAGAATGACAACTGCAAACTATATGAAAAGGAAGTCTAAACTGCTAGACACATATTGTGCGAATAGGTAGCGGTAGCGGCTACTAGGCGGAGACTGATGGGATCTACCGTGGTCACAACGGTTAGAATTAGGAATCTGCCTCCAAGAACTATCTTAGCTTTTGTTAAAGAAACGGTAGTTCTCGGACCATAATATAGCAGGGTAGGCACAATAGATCTGCTAAGGTCGCAGTGCTGAAAGGCCTCAAGGGCCAACCGACCCCGAGTAAAAAAAAGTACAACAATATATTTTGGTTGCATATTATGAAATTGCTTTCCACGTATTTTTAAGATCTTTAACATAAACTCCCCCCTTGAAAAGATGTTTTCAAGTGCCTTTTTTTGATTGTGCCTTACGTGCTTGTGAATGAATGTTGATACAATAATTATGAACTTAATTACAAGCAATTGTGAAGGCAACCTTGAGTTTAACAGTTTGAATTGTCATACAGTTTCACATAATTCTTTGTTGGCACATCAACGAGTAACTTTGCTCGAAATTGCAAGCATCGTCATTTATAACAATAACATTAATTTCTAGTACTGCTTATTAAAGCTATAGTAATTTATATTTCCAACTGTACAAAATATTATTTTATAAAAATGAGGTATATGTAAAGGTATACATTTATGACTGAAACAGTTAAAAATTAACTTTCAGTACATCTTAAAATGTACTTTTGTTCATTAAAATTAACTGAAACAAAAAAAAATTGACAGTACAATACTCAGTCTTTTGCAAATGCAAAACGCTTCTTTGTCCATACAATATAAATTATATGACTGAGCCTTTATCAAACGATTAAAAAACATTTTTTTCACATAGTGCTATTTTGGTGTCAAGCACTTCTTTTTGGTGCAATTAGAGTTGCCTACGCTGACGTAGATTCCCACGCTGGAAGTGGACTGATTTTGGATCGGTCTTTTGATGATTCAGTTCGTCGTGTTGATAGATACGACGCGTACAATCGAATCGAGTCCAGGATGTAGTGCGACTGTGCGTCCCATCTTCCATTTCATCGGTGGTGCGTTGGCGTCTTGTATTATGATGAGGTCTAGGTCTACCACTTGGGCAGTCGTATTTCTTGAATCCTTCTTCCACCGACTTCTTTCTTACATCTGGTTAACATAGTCAGTGTGCTATCGTCGCCAAAAACCTTGCACCAGAGCTTGAGTCTTCTGGTACGAACTCATCCTTCCTTAGCCAATTCCTAAAACGTCAACATCGGGTACAGCATTCCTGTCTTCCAATTAAAAAGTGAGCGGGGGTGAGACGGGACTCATCATTAGGATTGGTACGGGATTGGACGGGCATTTAAAATGGCATCGATTTGTGTTAAAACAGTATAAAGTTCTTCGAATGTCATTATACGATCTCAAACAGTACAGAGAGAGGAATTCAAATCAGCGACAGTGAACTCGACGACGGTTGACTCGCCAAAAAATGAATATTTAAAGTGAAAGAACAAGAATGTCTACAGTATACTTCTTGCATTCAGGCACATATGTATACTTCTTGCATTCAGGCACATATGTATCTTCATTTTCGCCGAGTTGACCGTCGCCGAGTTTTGTGTCGTCGAGTTGACCGTCGCCGACTTAGCAGCTTCGAGTTGACCATCGCCGACTTAGCATCGTCAAGTTGACCTGTTGCGGATCCAGTTATTGCAAATTGTCATTAGTTTGAAAAGTCATTATTATTTAAAACGAATGTTCCTGATCTTGACAATTTTCTATCACTACATTTTCATATATGTATCTTTATTTCACCTTCAGAAGATTTCATTAGTTTAGTTGTCGAAGCAGATATTTTCTGATATTCCGATACATATTTTTGCATATTCATTTTACAAAAATATATGTAGATAATGTACAATTTGAATTACTTTTGGAAACCCTCAGTTATTTCAATTACAAATTATTCTTTCATTGGTAGAAACACCGCACTAGTAATGCCGAGGTACGGTAATAAAAATATGAACAAAAAAATTGCCACCGTGAGATTAAGCTTTGCATTTCGTAATTTAAATATGTAGATAAGTATCTGATTTCGTATAATTTATCAACATTTTACGATTTTACAATTTGTCTTTAACATTTGTTTGACAAAGTTCGATAACTTTTGGTTGTATATATATTATTTCATATTTGTGCGTATTTACGTAACATTTCTGTGAAAAATTACAAGTCACCAAGCAGTAAAACACAATAAATATTAAGTATATGAGCATTGATTGTAGGAATGGAACAAGATACATAACGTATACCTGCACTAGTCAAAACAAAGTTAAAAGAAATCATAGGCAATAAGGTTCGGTGAGTGAAAATCTTATTAGGTTATTGGATACATAATTTAACTCTCTGCTTGGTTGCTAAACGAATGCGGCATCGCCAGTGCTTAGGTTAGGATTTACCTATCCTAAAGAAGAGTATACACATTGGAATCGAGCCCCGTAATGTAATACCCACGCCAATTTCGTAGAGTTTTTAGACACGTTACGCTGACAATCCGAAACCCATCTCGTCGCGAATCTTCGAACCATACCTAGAAAATCACAATATCGCCTACCGATGGTATTCATCGATGCTCGTCTTGTGTTGTTGCGAACCAACATTTGTGAGGTACGTACTGGGTTACGACGGAGTTTCTGGTTCGCTTGGTTCGCGTCAGAGTTACGGCTCTAATGTGAACTAGCTTAAGGAATAAGATCCTTGAAACCAACAGCGCAGAGGAAGATTTAAGCAGAGTAAGGAGGTAAAAACCACCAAGTTTAATAGGTAGCAGTCCACTCTCGCCGAGGCATGGTGCGACGAGAATGTACTGGAGCTCTGGCTTTGCATCGCCTAGCCTCGTGTCGCCTCGTGTCGAATGCCCTCGCCAAGAGTGTCCAGAAATTCCTCGTCGCGCCTCGCAGCCTCGCCTGGCCTCGTCCACGCTCCGTCCTGGGCAGTATTTTGCAAGAGTCAAAGGGCACGAGGGGAGAGCGAGAGCCTCCGCCGAGATAAGCTGAGAGTGTACTGTGACCACTCGAGTCTCGGCGCTTCTTCAAATATCTCGCCCGAGGAACCTCGGCGAGAGTGTTCTGCTAGATAAACTGCTCGGATTTAATTATGACTAAAAGCGTTGGACGCCCGCACGGGTTTCGATTTTATTGATTTACAGGAAATTTTATTACCTGCAAATTACGGGCGCGTTTTATGCGCATTAAATAAATGGTAGCATGTATCTGTTTACGTTCGATGAGTGCCAATATAGAAATTTCAAATGAAACATTTTGCAGCAAATGGCAGATTTTTAACGATATTTGGAACTAAATGAGTTCTCGTCCTTGGGTTTTGTTTTGGTTTAAACTTAGAGGATTAATTTAAACTGTGGTAGGTAGATTTGAATTCGAATTAAGGCGGTAACTATATAAGCCGAGAGCGGCCGAAGTGAGTGACAGATGACAAGGGTAGATAGAGGACGAAGTGAAGGTAAAGCAAGAGATGAACTTGAGGTGTTGAGGAGAGAGGTTGTATTCTAGAGTTTTAATGTCAGCTAAGTGAAGTTGTAACGTGTAGTAGAAGTAGAATAAAGAGTTGTTGTTAAGAGCCCTCGCTACGAATATTGGGTTGCCGATAATAAGGGGAATTTTAGCATTTCAGTTCAACCTTCTCATTAATTAACTATTACGAATTAAGCCATGAAATAAGTTTTATTTTAATTGTTTCTTGATCGTGACGGGTGCTCGGTATAGATTTTCTTTAATTTTTGACGAATTTTTCTATTTTGAAACGAATTATACTTAAAATATCACCTTTTTTAAATTTCATAGATCGAGCACCCATCGGGATTAAAAGTTAAAGAGA
>JARJEB010014487.1:0-23809 GCA_030264535.1 Liometoxenus newtonarum | reverse complement strand
CACACACACACACGGAGAGTCTTGATGCTCGTAGTCACAGATGAAATTATTTTGAAAGCTGGAGGCTGTGAAGTTGAAGTATTGAGTGTATGAGTGTATTTGATCCCATGTAGTGTTTCTCGTTTCATTTCAATTTCACTATTATCGAAATACGTAATACATTACGATTCCATAGGTTTATAATCCGAAATTTCTTTTCGTTTTTTTTTTTGCCTATCTTTTCTGCGTTTTCAATTCTTTATGCTTTTCATTGGATTTGTGGATCATCACAATCCATTTAATCTATTTCTTCTTTCTAGATATATAAATGCTCATATACAGAGTTTCATGGGTTTCATTTTTTAGTATTTCATTGTCGATGCACCCGATGAACAAAAATCAAGGGACAAGGAACATTAACATTCAGTAAGCACGATGCTTGATGACGGTCAAGGATTTTAGAAATCGGTAATCACTTGGAATTTATTCGTTTTTCTAGGTTTCCGTATCGTTTACTTTACAATAATTAAATATTTTGATCGCGATTTATAAGAATTGAACGCGTAATTTGCGTACATTAAAAATTTATTTCGCAGAACTTTATAAAAATTGGCTCATTTTAACTAAAAACTGATGCTAATCCAAACATTGTTTAGTTTTATTTTGTAAACCAAGACACTTAAATATTTAGTTTGATTATTTAAAATGTTAAATTTTTTATTAACAGTTAAGTACTAAAAATTAATAATTATTTAATTAAAAGCTATTTAATTAATTAATTTTGAAAATTTCTTCTGCGTTTGATGCACGTAATAAACTTGAACTGAACAGAAAAAGGTATAACTGGCCGAATCATCTTTAGTATTTTTAATTTAACTTTAAACTGCTTTTGATCGTTTGGACTTGGACCCTCGCCCTGTTAAATTTGGGTCACTGGGTCAAGTCAAGGAACCGTCATGGTCAAGGCCTAAAGTGCGTTGGCTTTTTAACTGCATCTTCATAACATCCAAGAATCAAGCATTGAATTACCAACTGGCAACTAGATCTGTAATATACAGGGTAATACAGGGTGTATCAATAAATATAAATTTTTTAAACACTTTGTATTTAAGTATTTACTTTCGAAATATGAAAGACCTGTACCTCACGCAACGATCAAGATTAGAAATTATATAAAATTAAATTGCAAAAAACATACCTTAACTATTCATGCATGGAACAATTGTTTATATCTGATGTATACTTACTTACATTTACATACGTGATGATGATGTTGTTGTGCGATAGAGAAAGTTATTTCGAACAAGATCAACGTCCGGTCAGTTTTCGCACCCAGTTTTTGCGCATTCCATTTGCATGAGCCTCGACCTAACAGCAATCAAGTGGGAAGATCTGAATTACTAATTCTTAATTATAATACCCAGTAGCGTACCCAAACTCTCATTGGGGGGATTGAGAGGGGCTGAGGGGGTTGGAAACTTCAAATTAGAAAACTTGATAAAAAATTCGGAAAAATATTTTTTTTTAATACAAACGAGTAGAATGAGGGCACGAGAGGGGTTTAGCCCCCTCAGACCCCTCTGGTTAAGCCTATGATAATACCGGGCAACATGGGAGGTTATTCCTCAATTCCAAATGTAGATTGTAAGGTAAATGCAAGTATGAGGGCGACTTGTTTGTTCTTTTTCTATGTTGGTTTTCTCTTCATTGCTTCGACTTTCGTTGTTTCTTGTTTCTTTCACCTTTCTTCGATAAGTTTTCTCACGTTACGAGAGAATCTCGTCGTCGTCCAGGTCGGCATGGTCGTGGAACCAAACGTCCTTGGTTGAGGGCGTTTACTGACCGATTTTTAGTCCACTTTTCAATGATTATCCCACATGATCATACACGCACACGAAAACAGTATAAAAATGCATTTTCAAAAGCGTTATGTTATACAGGACGGTTTTTAAAAAACGTAGACTGTGAATTTGAAAACCTACATAAAAATTTATAATGATAAATGTTATTTTTCAGTTTTTTCTAACAGCCATTAAAATAATGTACTCCTGAGTTAAAGTACTCACGCGCACGCATCAAAATGTGGGCAAGTTTAATTAGCATGGCCGACTAGGTTTTGGTCTACTTGCAGTAAAAAAAAAACTTGCATGCAAGATACGATGTAATTTATCCGATGTGCAGAGCACGCAATCATGGCAAAAATCGAATTAACAAGGCTACCAGCAAAAAAAATTGATAAATGAAGAAGCGTGCCGTATATATGCATACATATTGCAAGCTATGCTATATTTGTTCGTTTTTCGCATGGCATGCCATTGTGGCCTATGTGGTAAAGCGAGCTGAACGAAGCACGCGGCTTACATACGGAAACATTTGATCTGTTTTTCGTCTCGGTCAGGCGCGCAGCATGGCGGGGATTACGAGGGGGAAGATAACTCCGCGTTTACTCACCTCACCTGCTTAACACAATAAGGTTACGCACGTAAGTCCGAAATAAAATATTCAATAGTGGGGAGGGATAAAAAAAAACCAAAGCATAATTTCTTAGTGGTGTACAACACAACCAACAACGAAGAGGAATGAGGATGAAAACGGAGAAGAGAAGAAAGGAAAAGACGGACCCAAAAGAAATTATTCCAGTGATGGTGGGACCAAACATTTTCGTATATATAAAGAATTCCAGTGCAAGTGAATTCATATCAGTTACTGTCGTCACATAGTGAGCACGCAATATCGTATATCCCCATCAGAGAGAAGAGAACATGTATTCAAAGTGTGTGATAATTGCCCTTTTGGCTACGACGGCCTGGGCCCGTACAACCACCAATAATGCTAATAGCATTCAACATGAACATGAAGAAGCACGTTCGGAAGATACGACATCGTATCTTGGTGATTTCAAGTTCATGTACAAAGTGTACCAGGAATGTGCCGCCACCGATCTCACATCGTGCCTCAAATTGAAACTGATTGCCGCCATGGATAGAGCCGCTCGGTCGTTCGCACAAGTGCCAATTATGGATGGCGTTAGCTTTGTTAAGGAATCAAACACCATTCCAGATTCGACACCGGTTACCGAAGCCGATTTAGAAGCGCAGTTACCACGTTCATTGGAAGAACGTGATTCAGCATTAAACAATTTGATCTTGAAGAAAATCGGCAACTTCTTGGAATCACACACATTACAAGTAATTACCAACACTAATAATCAGTGCATATTAATAATTTTCTTATAAATATACCTACAGGTCAAATTACCCACTGCCAGTGATTTGGCTAGATCTTTCAATGGCGAGGAACGCGGCAAGAAGAAGAAAATGAGCGGTATGCTCTTGATCCCTTTGATTTTGGGTGGTACCATGGTGCCATTGGCTTTGGGCGCTTTGGCTCTTCTCGCCGGTAAGGCTTTGATTGTATCCAAATTAGCCCTCGTCTTGGCTGGTATCCTCGGTATCAAGAAACTTTTGAGTGGCGGAAGCAGTCATGATACGGGACATGAAGTCGTCGTTGCTGGGGGACACGGTAGCGGATGGGGAAGACAATATAAAGAAGAAGCGCAAAACATGGCTTACAACGCGTACGCTCCTAAAACTTCCAGCTAAGAGCTTCCATACGAAATTTAAATATTTAAATTTGCAATATTTATTTATTTGACTTAATTTATTTTATAAAAAAAAAACTTGGAAAAATCTAAAAATGAGAAGAATGAGAAGAGAACGAATGAAAGAAACAAAAAGACTTTTTTTAAATAATAATTTTACTATACTAATTAAATAAAGTAATTTTAATGTTATTTTCTTTATTATTTTGTCTTAATTTCAGTTATCTAGCAACAAAGCGTTTTAATCCTTTTTGGTAATTTGCCAGTCAATGTTAAGTGTTATGCACAGGCAGCATCTGTGGACACCTGTTACATCAGTAAATTGTAATTAGAAAACTCGCACACAAATTAATTAAACCTTGACTACGAACTACACGCAGTAAATTGTCCAATCTTTTCTTCCTGACTTGACTTAATTTTGCATGTCCGAACGAACCAACTTGTGCACTCGATTGGTTCGGCTTTCAAAGGAAAAGAATTAATGGATTTTACTTAAACACGAATGTCGGTTAACGGTGCGTGTGTTTTGCATAATTAAATGAAACCTTAACAAGACACACATGTTGGCTTATTGCCGTTAATACAAACAGTGGCTTTTGACTTTTAAGTTGTTTCCACCCAAAAACTATTTGTCGACAAGACAACAAAGAATTGATAATCGAAACGCAAACTTGAATAAACTTGTAAATTTAAATTTAAAACTCAAATTAAAAAACAATGGCCCATGACATTGGAAAAGAACAGTTTTTTGTTCTTGTTTCTTTTTGGGGGAGCCTAAAGACACCTGCCAATGATCACAGGTCAACTAAAATTTATTAAAGACTATTTTTCAATGCAAATTTATGAAGATTTAATCCCCAAGTTATGGGAAATTAAAGACATTCTGAGTATTAGTAATTGGAGCAAAAAATTGCGCATCAAACCGCTCTTGCTTAGCCCATAACTGAACGATTCGTTCGTTACTAAAACGCTAAGAAGTTGTTAACTTTTTCTTATATGATGCACAGGTCTTCGAGAAAACAATCTAAATTACATTTATTTGCTTAAACATTAAGGTAAGGTCCTTGAAAGCACAAAAAATCTTGAAATTTTCCCAAATTTTATGTAAAGACTTTGTGAAAAAATTTGATTTACTTATTCATTATTATGCTAATTATATGTACTAAGAATTATAGTTTTTATCTTCATAATTGATGGTCATTCAAATAGGACTGCCGTTTACTAAAAGTTAATGCTCACTTAAATATGTATAGGTACGAATAATATATTCCGACATTTAATAGTCCTTTGTTAAAAAATATTAATTATTCGCCGCATTTACAGCATTTCATTATCTTTACCTTAAGTATATAATTTGCACTGTCAAACAAAGTATGATGTCTACTTTACACTGCGCATTATTGAATTGCATGTGCATGCTTGATATTGATTTATGTATATCCAATTAGATAGACAGCCTAGAAATTATCAAATAATAATTAACAATTTATTGCTTACAATATTAATAGCTTTACTTCGTCCGTTTTGTTACAGAGAGGTACAAAAATGAGACTATTAACTCGCTCTGTTAGTTTTATTTAATCAGCAGTTCGATGAAAAATTATTCCAAGTATTAGTGATCATTAAAAGCTATCTATAGATTGTAGATTGTTTTTGAGGATGGCTTACGCCACTGCACCTAGGCCACTTTGTGTATCTCCTGATGTTAGTAGTTAGTAATTTGTGACGAATACAAACACCCATGGCTTCCAGGAGAGAGAAATCCGTGAAAGAAAACTCTCGCCCGGATGGGATTCGAACCCATGCCCTGGCGGTGAGCGAGCATCGTGCCTGGACACTCTGACCACTCGACCACGACAGCTGTCAGTAAATAAGGATTCGTAGATATAGATAAATAATATGCAAATAACAAATAACAATTTTATTTGGTTTGTTTCTGACTATAAAATTATTATATTGTATGACGAAATGAAATTGGAAAAGTAAACCGAACGGACTGAAGTTGGCCAGGAAGTTCACAACCGCCTGGCTGCATGCAACCATATGAACTCACTTATCACCTTTTTTAAGACTGTTTTAGTGATAAGATTTTCTTTGAAAGATGATCAGCAATAAAAAAATAATAATAAATCCAGTATTGGAAAGCAAACTACATTAGAGCGAATGACTGACGTAACTTTTTATTACTAATTTAAAATAAAAAGACATTGCCATTGTTAACAAATATTTTCTTTTAAGGCTTTTAATAAATAATTGAAACTGTCTATTGATTTTATCTGCTTCACTCATTCATTTACGTTTGTGACTTCGAAACTAAACTATTTCTGTGCATTGGTTTAAGAATAAAAATTCTAACCTTGAAAAACTTAAAACAGGGAAGTAAGGTTAGGAATTACGTCAAAGTGCCATCCAGACGATATCTGCCAACTCTGCCAACGTGTTTACAGTATCTAGTGTGTGAGAGTGTTAGAAAGATAACTAACTTTAAAATAAATAAATCTGGTTGGCTAATTACTCCAAAAACAACGATGCCAAAAAGGCCGAATGACACTTTGACAGCCTCCATCAGCTGTTCCGAACGGCGCTTTGGGTTGCATAGGTTATATTTACAATGGCGAATCCCTAATTTTCTTTAGAAGAAATTGTTTTCATTTTCGAACTCGTTCCGTTATTAAAAAAAAAACAAAAGATTAGAAACTAAGTTCGTACCTATTAATAGGTGTTAGATAAATCAACAGACAAATGCACATTAATGTTTACAATAGTCGCATCTATTTTTACCTATATTATATGTCAAACTTTGAAGACAAGTATGTTAATTGTTAACTAGAGGAAGTATAACTACGAAAATATTCTATTATTAGCCTGCATTAGTTGTTATAGTTTTAAAAGTGAAACATTTGTTCACATGATTTGTAGAGCATTACGTGCTATAATTACGAGTAAGTATATGAAATTCCCCTATACCTACAACTTAATTTTTAGCATTTTATCAACATTGTCATATGAAAGGCTTAGACATTGTAATTATTATTTTAAGAAAACGACCGTTTGTATTTGTTTCAAGTTCTACCAATAATAATTTTTTTATTTTTTTCATTTTATTTGTGTCATTCGCCGAGTGTCTCGTGTCCAACAAAACCGACTCGTTTCAGTGAATTAATAAAGTTTGAATTTTAAACACCCAGTAGAAAATAATAACATCTATTCAAGTTTAAGATACGTGTGCACTTGAATAGCTTCAATAAACATAACTTTATATTAAATAATTAATAAAATATTTATGCGAAATTAATTTATATATTCACCTATATTATTTGTAGGTATATGCATATTTAATGAAGACTTATTTTATTCATGCCACGAATGAGTTAGTTTTACAACTTTTATTTAAATACGACAATTAAAATAAAACGTGCACATTATATCCCAAGTAGACTGGAACAAGGGTTTTCAAAGTCATGGGTCGCAATCCGATTTAGTGTGGGTCCCGACATGAACGCAGCCCAAATGATAATTTCCAAAAGTGAATTCGGCCCGCAAAAGTTTGAGAACCTCTGGATTAGAATATAAAATATTTATTGATTATTTATCGATATACTTAATATTGATGCAATATTGTTAGCTTATTTGCAAGCCGATTTTGTGTGGGTCCCGACATGATAATTTCCAAAAGTGAAATCGTCCCGCAAAAGTTTGAGAATCTCTGGATTAGAATATAAAATATTTATTGATTATTTATCGATGTACTTATATTGATGCAATATTGTCAGCCTAATTGCAAGGCGATTTTGTGTGGGTGCCGACATGATAATTTCCAAAAGTGAAATCTCCCCGCAAAAGTTTGAGAACCTGTGGATTAGAATATAAAATATTTATTGATTATTTATCGATGTACTAATTTTGATGCAATATTGACAGCCTAATTGCAAGCCGATTTTGTGTGGCTCACGACATGATAATTTCCAATAGTGAAATCGGCCCGCAAAAGTTTGAGAACCTCTGGAATAGAATATAAAATATTTATTGATTATTTATTGATGGACTAATATTGCTGCAATATTGTCAGCCTAATTGCAAGGCGATTTTGTGTGGGTGCCGACACGATAATTTCCAAAGGTGAAATCGCCCCGCAAAAGTTTGTGAACCTCTGGATTAGAATATAAAATATTTATTGATTATTTATCGATGTACTAATTTTGATGCAATATTGACAGCCTAATTGCAAGCCGATACTGTGTTTGGTCCCGACATGATAGTTTCCAAAAGTGAAATCGCCCCGCAAAAGTTTGAGAACCTCTGGATTAGAATATAAAATATTTATTGATTATTTATTGATGGACTAATATTGATGCAATATTGTCAGCCTAATTGCAAGCCGATTTTGTGTGGGTCCCGACATGATAATTTCCAATAGTGAAATAGGCCCGCAAAAGTTTGAGAACCTCTGGAATAGAATATAAAATATTTATTGATTATTTATCGATGGACTAATATTGATGCAATATTGTCAGGCTAATTGCAAGCCGATTTTGTGTGGGACCCGACATGATAATTTCCAAAAGTGAAATCGCCCCGAAGTTTGAGAACCTCTGGATTAGAATATAAAATATTTATTGATTATTTATCGATGTACTAATTTTGATACAATATTGACAGCCTAATTGCAAGCCGATTTTGTGTGGCTCCCGAAATCATAATTTCCAATAGTGAAATCGCCCCGCAAAAGTTTGAGAACCTCTGGTTTAGAATATAAAATATTTATTGATTATTTATCGATGTACTAATATTGATGCAATATTGTCAGCCTAATTGCAAGCCAATTTTGTGTGGGTCCCGACATGATAATTTCCAAAATTGAAATCGCCCCGCAAAAGTTTGAGAACCTCTGTATTAGAATATAAAATATTTATTGATTATTTATCGATGGATTAATATTGATGCAATATTGTCAGCCTAATTGCAAGCCGATTTTGTGTGGGTCCCGACATGATAGTTTCCAAAAGTGAAATCGCCCCGCAAAAGTTTGAGAACCTCTGGATTAGAATATAAAATATTTATTGATTATTTATCGATGTACTAATTTTGATACAATATTGACAGCCGAATTGCAAGCCGATTTTGTGTGGCTCCCGACATGATAATTTCCAATAGTGAAATCGGCCCGCAAAAGTTTGAGAACCTCTGGAATAGAATATAAAATATTTATTGATTATTTATTGATATATTAATATTAATGCAATATTGTTAGTTAAGTGCCCAATGAACATCATGTGTATGTGGAAGGCGAATGGCTGGAAAGAGTCGAGAGGTATGACAACCTAGGTACAAATGTCGACTGCTCCGTGGATTATTGTTCAGAGATAAAGATTCGCATTGAGAAATCCCGTGTATCGTTTGTGAAAATCAAGTAGCTGCTTAGTAGTCGCGATCTGAACCTGGACCTGAGAACTCGGATACTCAGATGTTACGTATTCCCAGTGCTTTTATATGGTGTAGAAGCCTGGACCCTCAACGTGTATTGCGAGCGGAACCTAGAAGCCTTCGGGATGTGAGCCTACCGTACGATGTCGAGAGTAGTATGGACAGAACATGTGAACAAAGTGGAGGTTCTCAGAAGAATGGAGAAAAGCGTAGAGATAGGTACTGCAGGAAGGGAAAAAAAGAAAACTGCAATTTCTCGGCCACATCATGAGAGGTCCAAAATATGAGATCCTACAACTCATAATCCAAGGAAAATTTGTGGGGAAAAAGATCTATTGGAGCGAGAAGAGTGTCCTGGCTTAGGAACATGCGAAAATGCTCTAATGTCACGTCATCTGACCTATTTAAGGCCGCAGTGTCGAAAATCAAAATAGCGATGATGATAGCCAACCTCCTGAATGGAGACGGTACATGAAGAAGAATATTTTTAGCTTAATTAATTTGTAGGAAATTATGCCCTTCCAATATTTATTCTACTTAAATATTGTATGGGCAATGAAATATTGAAAATTAGAATATTGGTGCAATAATAATGGTGGAATAATAATGCATATAAAAATTAGTCATTAATAATGCAAATCATGCTTACTTGCTGAAATTGATGACTTCCGATTTGAATTATTGAGATGTGAGTAAGTAGGAATCTGTAATTTCTAGTTGAATAAGGAAACTCCAGTTAAAAAGATTTTTAATATTTTTAATGAAAACAAACATTGAACATTGAACTAGAAAACTATAAAAAGTTGTTACAGTTAATTTTCATAAATATTTATAATTTCTGTATATGTATATCAACAAACAAAAAACAAAAATAAAATAATAAATAAATAAATAAATTAAACAAAAAATTGGAATATGCATTAGAAAAGTGTTCTTGACTAGAAGTGCGTTTATAATTGGATTATTTAAAAATAAATATAATATGTTGTTGTACTATGAATAATAGTCCTTGACCGACACCAATCAATATTAGGTAATAGCAGAATATTTTCTGTATATATTCAGTGTTTCGTTTTGGTTTTAATTAATATGTTCGGGTGCATAGCCGCGATAAGGCAATTCAGATTTATCGAATGAACGATCGAACGAATGTCCATGATCCTCGTAAGGATGTGCCGCAATCACCTCATAACTGGGAGAATGATGATGATGCTTGTGATCAACTAACTTCTTAAGTGCTATTATAGACGCCAAGAGCAGCGCTATTTTTGCAATCACCAATGCTTTAAAAGCCAACAGACCGATGAGCTTCAGCATAATGGCACCCACAGCAGCTGCTTTCATCTTCAAAAGGAGCAAAAATGGCAGTACTTTCTTCTTCTTTTTACGACCTGCAACAATAAATTATATTGGTCGTTATTTTAGCTTTTCATTGAAATTGAATGTGTTTGCTATACAAGCCAAGAAAAAAAATATTAATATACCTTCCTGAACATTGTCATTGCCTTTGCCTTCTTCTTCTTCTCCTTCTTCTTCTAAGTCAAGTTCTTTCTCTTCTAAGGATCTCTTAAACTCCCTAATGGTTTCTTCAGGTACTTTAAACTGAAAAGTATGCGTGCTCAGATAATCCACAATACGATCCATCAAAACTTCATCCAACATATCCTCCCTGGCGTTAGGTTCATTAGGAAGCGAGTTTGTGGTGAAATATCGAGCCGATCGTTTCACTCCGACATTCGGTTGAATCATTAAACCACCACCAAAATCGTATTCACTTGGTAAGCTATCCATAATTTTGAGAGCACGTTCCTTATCAGAAGAATTAAACACCATAATTAATTTAAAAAAAATTTCTTGCAACATTTACTCTAAAAATATACAATACCTTAATGCAAATTGTTAGTGGTTTATCCTGACAATCTTCGATAACATTAATGGTATTTTCCAACAGATCATTTTCCACTCCTTGCGTTGGCACTACAACCCCAATAACAAGGACTAACAATATATGATTATAAACAATTGTCATTGTTGTCGTCATTGTCGTGTATAATCGAACACAAGCTCACAGGAAGAACAAACGCGCACTGAGGCCGTAACTGACCGTCGAGTCCTTGATATATCAGGAATTTGCGCGATTGCATTTATTTACCATTAAAGTTACTACTAGTTTTTCCTTATGAGTAAAGTATAAGTTGCACAGGTACACATGCATTCGTTCTTCGGTTGATGGCATCCTCGTCGAGCACAACTTGTTTGAATTAAAGTAATCGATTTTAATGGACGAGAAACAAAGTGGGCAAGATCCATTCTAGACTATCTAGTTCTAGTACAATGTTTATTTACTTACTTTACATAGTTGTAAGTGAGCCTGCTACCGGATAATATACTTTACCAGAGGTTCTCAAAGTCTTGGGTCGCGACCCACTGATAAGTTGCAAGCGACACTATGAATTTTAAGCGAATGGGTCGCGCAAAAATTAACTTTTGAAAAGCGGGTCTCGTACCGCAAAAGTTTGAGAACCTCTGTACTTTACTGTTAACATTGTAAATGGCACGTTCGACATATGCTTCTCTTCGAATGCACTTGAACGCACGATGCCAATATGAACTTATACAGTTATCGATTTATATTATACTCGTTAAGTTTTATTAGTGGTTTTTCTTTTCTTTTTCAATTCATTGTGTTCCTGGAAAAAATGCGTTACGATCAAAATGGTCAATTTTCATGTTCTACGAAGCATTTAGCAAACTGGAGCGGACAAAAAAATACAAAAGCTAACAAAATACGCATATTTATTAAAAATGTTGGATTCAAAATATGTAGTTGCAACTTACGACGACTATGAAAATATCTGACATTTGAGGACCCCTGAAGTTGGGCGCCACTCGAGGCAGGTTCCACCGCCGGTTCGAAAATACGCCACTGGGCCTAAGGTTAGGTCAAGTTTACCTTGAAAGCAGTGCGAACATAATTGCAACACGCCTATTGCAATTTCTTTCTGTCAATCGCGTTTAACGAGTAATCATCGGATTAAAAGTATGAATCGAAAATTGCTGCTATATACTTGCTAGTTACGGTTGGCACTGGGGCTAACTATAAAACCTTTCATATTAATTAAATGGTCAAAGAGGTGCTGCTTTGCTAGCGGAGTGTCCTTGGGTATATGGGTTTGGGAAGGAATTTCTTTGCCGGTGAACGTAACTGAAACTGAAACAATCAAACAAAAACAAAATATTTTCCGAAATTTAGAACCTAAAATTTTACTATTATTATTATATTAATACATTTAGCCACATTTAGTTGATTGTGTGGGATAGAACAAGTTACGCAACGTTTATGTTAAAAGTCGTACCATACACGAAACCCTGAGAACTAGTCAACGCTGATTAGATTTGGCTCTGAGTACAATTAAATTTTAACAATCAAAATTAGTCACTTTTAATGTTGATGTTGGACCTACCACCGTGCTAGAGTCACTAGTTAGTAGTTGTACTAGTTTTGTAGATTAGAAGAAAGATGGCACCACTGATTTACCTTGGTACGAATTTTAACACAGTAGTTGCGTATCTTGTTACCTATATTCCTACAGCTACAATCTTAAGACTGGTTTCAATTATAAGAGTTGGTGACATTGAAAAAAGAAAGATAGGTTAACAAAGTTGACAATATTGTTCTGTTTGACAATAATTATTATATTTTGAAAGTATTTGAGAAATAAATGGCTCTCAGTACAATTAGATTTTAACAATCAAAATTAATCACTTTTAATGTTGAACCTACCACAGTGCAAGAGTCACTAGTTGTACTAGTTTTGCAGATTAGAAAAAATATGGCAACACTGGTTTACCTTGGTACGAATTTTAACACAGAAGTTGCGTATCTTGTTATATTCCTACAGGTACAATCTTACGACTGGTTTCAATTATAGGAGTTGGTGACATTGAAAAATGAAATATAGGTTAACAAAGTTGACAATATTGTTCCGTTTGACAATAATTATTGTAATTTGAAAGTATTTGAGAAATAAATAGCTTTCAGTACAATTAGATTTTAACAATCAAAATTAGTCAATTTTAATGTTGGATCTACCACAGTCACTAGTTGTACTAGTTTTGTAGATTAGAAGAAAGATGACAGCACTGGTTTACCTTGGTACGTATTTTAACCCAGACGTTGCGTATCTTGTTATATTCCTACAATCTGATGACTGATTTCAATTATAGGAGTTGGTGACATTGAAAAATGAAATATAGGTTAACAAAGTTGACAATATTGTTCCGTTTGACAATAATTATTATATTTTGAAAGTATTTGAGAAATAAAATATTCACTACATGAACAAAGGTACGCACAAAAATTTCACTTTTGGTAATTTCACGTGCATCCAGAATGATATAAATTGTAGACTTGTTAAGTTTATCGGAATTAATGAAAAGTACACTTAAAAGAAGAGGAAGTACACATCGTGAACATATGAAACATGTACTCGAATAACAACAACAAATCTACGAAATAACATTAAAGAAAGAGAAAGCAATTCAATTGTTTTCAGCGCCAGTACAAAATCTTGACAAAAGAAGCAAAATTATTCATTTGTGACGACTATTCCTATACAAAGTCAGTGTTTTTATGTAAAAAGTCAAGCATGAAACATAAGAATGAGTGAATGAGTTTTACGTATATCGTAGCCAAAGGTTGTAAGCATTATACCCGTCAATATCTCACAAAACACAAAGATGTGAATTTTCATCAAATTCGCTCTAATTAATCGCAAAAGGAAACTTTCACTCTTTCGAATGCGAATGTTAAAAAACATTCGTTCAACGTTCAAAAGGCAAAACATCAAACAAAATGGGAGAGAAGTCGAAATTTGTTATTATGTTATTGTTCAGAATGTTGTGATGCGTATAAGTATGTAGTATAAAAGGAGATGTGTGGGTGCTGGAGCGTTTTGTCGTTCTCAAAAATGTCAACTTTGTGGATCGTTGCGAGCGTCGTCGCGTTCGCGAACGTAAATGGCGCCATTTATAATAACGCGTCGCCGGAAAACGCGTTCAAGGAGTGTCTAATTTCTCAACCCCATGGTACTTTGGGTTATTGTATTGGGTATGGTGCGTTGACAAAGTTGCATTCGTTTGATAACAGTCCGGAATTTGATTTGGTGGACGGTTTAACATTCACAAGGGATGAAAAAATGTATAGGGATGGTTATAGTGTTGTGAGCGAAAGTGATCCTGGTGATTTTCGGTAAGTAAATATTTTGTGTTCATAATCATAAAACAGGAAAGTGTTATGAAAACATACCAATAAGTAATTGATGTTCAAAGCCAACGTTATTTTTTTCTTTTGCTCAGAGAGAGAGAGAGTTTTCCCTGATAGTCTCAATAAAATTACTCAATAAATTTGGCTTGCTGGAAGTGTGAATATTTTATTAAACAAATTTAATATATTTAGTTAAGTAATTTTGTGCATTTTTACTCTTTTGAAACTCTCAGTATATCTTGTGCCCCATTGTACAAATGACAAATAGATTTTGTCATTATAACGAGGCTACCCTTCAATTTTCAATCGCATTCTAAAAATAAATGGTATACAAATCGACAAACTTTCGACAAGCACGTGATAGTGATTGATAGACAGCGTACCTTCTCATCCTTAACTGGTACTTGTTGGAAAACGCACGTTCTGACAAACGTGACAAGTACCTACCAGAAACGGTGCCTTGCAGAAATATAAACATATCCCCTTGTGAATACTTCTTCAATTTAACAAAAACTGTTTTCATTTTTATTCTGAACGCACTCCAATTTTATATGTACTTTCATTTTCATGTTTTCATAATTTAAAAAATATGAATTTATTTATTTTTTTATTAATTTATTTCCTGCTTACAAAAAACACTTGAATTTGTATTTTTAGTTCGATAGTTGATTCGTGGGCTCAAATATTTCAAAGTCGCACAATGAAATGGGACATGGCATTTCTCTACCCTGGTTTGGCAATGAGAGTCGCACCCGGTGGCGTTGGGTCCATTGGTGGTGTATTAGAATTTGTTATGGATCCTCTGAATCCTTATCAACAACATGCACTCAAGGAAGCTTCTACAGGTAAAGTCTTTTCAACAAAACTTAGTTGCATTTTTACAAATATTCCAGAATCCTAAAACTTTTTAAATATTTGTCTCGAATAAATTTATTCTATTAAAAAATTTCGAAACTAGCAGCGCTATCGTTTGGTGAAGCTTCAAAGTTTAATGTTAGATTTCCAGATGTTGAACATGGCAAGTAGAAAATCATTAACGTAGTCCTAAAAGTATAGACCAAAGTGATCATCTTTCATAATTTTCTTTGAATCCTTGTTCATAGGTAGCGCTCAAATCCTCAAAAGTAACGGTTCGTCCGTTTTTGTGAGTATGACTACCGAGTAATAACAATAAATCATTTGAATTTCTAATTATCTAATTAGTTTTACGTTTTTAAACAAACATTTAAGGTGAATATTTAATTATTTCATTAACAAAAGTTATAAAACAATTTACCATTTCATGGACACAAATAAAAATAATGAACTTACCAACATTTTTTAATTATTGCAATTGTATTTTTGATCAGATTTACAAAATAATTAATTAAAGAACATTTATCGAAATTAATTTTACGCATCAAATTTATAAATGATTTTTGAAACCGTTTGGTAATTAAATATATTTTAAATTCAGATTCTGAATTTATTAAAAATAAATTAGAATTAATAAAATAACTGTAAATATTTTTATAAATATTTCATGAGTTTGAATAAAATCATATTTTACTAAGTAGTTATAAACATAAAATTTTAAAAAACAATGGAAAAACATAAATCTTTTATTGTTTATAATAGAATCATCAATTTCTATTTAGTTTGCCACTTCTTTACGTCCTAGAAGTAGAAGATTATCATTTTTCGTGCGAACGCGGTCGCCCATTGTGATCTTCATTTGCATGTTTTTGTTTAATAAGTTACAATTAAAAGTAAATTTTACATGTTTTAAGAAATATAACATGAATGATGGAATATGCAAGACAAATAATAACAAAACCAATAAGATTTCACAATTTTTAAGTAAAAAAAGCACTTTTGAGTAATCAACAAAAAAATTAATAAATTAGTATAAGTATCTTAATTTTTTAGTTATATATTTAAATTTGAATCTAAGTTGGAGTACAAACTACGAGAGTTAAAAGATAATTAATTAATTATGCCGATAAAGATAGTATCAATCAAAAAACTTCATTAATTAATACATTGGAACGTTATTTTTCATTCATAAGGTAAAGAGTTGCGCAGATGAGTATTTCGAGAATCTAAACTTATTAATTAATTTTGTTTTGATGACTATCGACTGTATTAAGAATTAGAATGTGAAAAAATTAGTCAATAACTTTTTGTAGTCTTTTATGTTGTTTTGTTTTTATAAGTATGTATTTTTTTCTCTGGGAAATTTTGTAGCCACACCTTGTCGACTTGACACGACACCAACCGGGTGCAGTGTTTATAACGGTAGTTGGTTAATCAATTATCTTACAATATGTATGCAAGAATTTGAATATGAACAACTTTGCGACGAATATATTTAAAGTTGCGGAGCCTTTGTGGTGTAGCGTTGCGAGAAAGAAATTTTTCGGTGTGGCCAACGTGTTTTAAGTATTCTTCATTCAAGTAGGTATGAAATATCCTCGTCCTTATTCATCGACATCGTAGTATCGTAAACAAGATACCTAGTGTGTTAAATCAAGTTTCAAGTCGCGAACTCACAGTGTCAAGGCCCAAAGGCCTCGACATTGGTGGTATCGGTACCCCTGCCACGCCATCAAAAACAACACAAAACTTACTTACCTTACGCCGACGATTTTCTTGCGAAGCAACAACCTGTTATTTAAGTCAGGGTCTTCGAAGGTTTTGTTGTGATGTATTACTTACTTGGTCCAGGGAATCATATGCATAAAAGTGGGTCAGCAAAGTCGTTCGATGAGGCGAAGATCAAGCGCATTATCAGACGAAAGAATTCCGGTTTGAAGGAGCGTATTTTACTATACTCGGAAGTTGTACGATATATAAGGTTGTAAAAAAACATAAAAAGAAAGCATGTATGCAGAGTGTATGTACGAGAAATGCATCTACATTACACAACCTTTAACATGCAACTATCACCGATTGACGGCTAAAATTTACACCAAACAGTACCGCATTTACTCAAGATCAAAATATTGAAAATATTTTCCAAATATCGGAAGACTGGAAGAGACAAAAGAGCTCGCTTGAATTTTGAAGAATTGTGAAAATATAGTTGGAATTAAAGATTATGGAGGTCTGGAGAGGAATCAATTTAAAGTAGCTGATAGCTCCAGATTATTTTAATAACATACACCAGCTCGGTTTCACCCTTTAGAGGGCAGAAAGGCCAGAGAGTACCATCAGGCAACGGTCCTCAACTAAATTTTTTAAACTCTAGGTCCTCCCCTTTCTACGGCAGAGGCGTCTCCAGGTATTTAATCAGTAAGAGTCTGACATTGACTACTGACTGAAGTCAGTAATCCCATGCAGGATTTTCCCACCTGCCAAAAAAAAACTATCTTAAGTTGTGTCCATGGGTTTTCCCTCTTAATTTTATATTCGTAAATGCGGTTCTGATTAACCATTAAACATTAAATATATAGCGTTTTGTTAATTCGAATATTCTGTAAACCGCGCTGGGTCATATTTTTATCAATGAAACTGAATGAATTTTATGATTATTCAACTTTATTTACTAGCAGCATAATTTAACAACAACAACAACCAGTGGTAACAGAAAAATATTTTACGCTGCTACCAAGACCAAACTTCTTTCCACTAATTCATGACCAACATTAACACATTTACTAAACGCTTTTGAATGTTCTGTTACGCAACCGATTAAAATATACTTTTTAATACTTTAATAAACATAAAATGACTTTAACAGTTAACCGTCATCGACCTGCTTCATTACATTCTTTCGACTTTATGTAGTTAACGTAGCTTCAAGCTTCATCAAGCATGATTGATGAATATCTGTAATGACCAGTGAGATGTATTGGAATTGGAGGTTATGACGAAGAATAGGTTTCTTTCTTCTCATTTATTTTAGCAAGACGTTGCTTTGAGAAGGGTCACAAAATCACTAATGCTGTTTGAACGCATAGAACGCATTGACAAGCAGGTTGAACAATTTCAAAACGTATGCAACCCAAACGACAATTGTCTATTACTGCATTGAACATATATAACTAGAAAGAAGGAGACGGACGGATAAAGAAGGAAATGGACATAACACACTATTGTATAATGAAAAACAAGTAACAGTGTAACTGCGCTACCACAGATTCTGTTTCATAAAATGTACATAACATAAGGGGTGTGCAAAAATGACTTTTAATGACTTCAATGACTCTCGTTCATTCAATGTATTTGAGAGAGAAGAAACTCTCCCTCTGAGTCGTTGAATAATTGGAAGATAGTGGGTTGCCTAAAAATGAATATGCCTCACTTTCAAGTCATTTCGCATTTTTTCCAGTTCTAATACATCTCACAGGTAATGAGAAATCCATTTTTACTTGCAGGACGAATTTTGGCACGACAGTTCCTTGTACCATTGCTGTTGGGCTTCAAATTCAACATTGCAACACTCATTCCAGTATTCTTCGGACTAATTGCACTCATCGCAAAAAAAGCACTCGTTCTAAGTAAAATCGCATTGATTCTTAGCAGTGCATTTAGTCTGAGTACTCTACTTTTTGGGCAATATCCATCACCAAATCTGCACGGTTATCAACCGACTTATAATCCAAGTTTTGGTGGTCATCCAGCTGGTCATCATCTTCCATACAGGTATTTTATTTTTTCGTGCAGCGTGCTTGCGCAGATCGTTTAAGTTTTTTTTTCCTTAACTTGCTTTTGTTTTTCGGTTTATAATTACTTGATCGGTTTCGAATTCTTCGCAATGCTGTGATCCTCTCCCCGTTGGACATTCTCACGGCCTCATTTATGTATAATCAACGTTCGTTACTGTATTGGCCCATATTCGTAATTGAAGGCTGCCCGATGATGAATACCAAGATGCGTACAGGTCCAATAATGTTGGTAACGCTGCAAATGCGGCTCAAACGACTTATGCGGATGACCAATTAAGGCTTTACGATGCCGAATTGCAACAGGCGTTCAATCTCGAGGAGAAAAAGGAGGGTAGGAATTTTGCGTGGAGTGAAATCGACAAAAAGAAAAAGAATTAATAGGTGTCTCAGCGAATTTTAGGTAAGTTTATTCTTGTTGGTAGAAAAATAACCAAATGTAACTTCTTCAAACTTTTCAAATTGTAAAAAGTGGCAATTCATCCATGAGGTAATGTAAAGGACGGTTTATTATTGACATATAACATAAATAGTTCAAGTATTTGTACTGCCATGTTATGGTTTATGATTGAATATTGAACCGTAACATGAACTATTTATGTTATATCCTATGATGTCAATCATAAACAGTCCTTTACGCTCCCGGTGTTAAAGCAGTTTGTCAAGCATTGGTTTTTGTTCTGCGATGAAACTCATTGTAGTAATTAATTATTTATTTTTGAATGTATTTTTAATAAAGTAGAAATTAATAAAACAAGCACCAAAGATTTTTTTATTTATAAAAAACCCTGCTAAAAATAGTCGAAATAAATTCGAAATAAATTAAAAATAATAAATACCTCCAACAATTTCTTACGTTTTTATTTCCGCGTATACAAACGCGTAATCAAAAAACAATAAAATGTCAATTAATATTTTATGGTCATCTAGTAGTAACCATAAAACTAGTAAACTTAACTACATATTTCTTCGATGGAGTGCTCTTTGAAGTTATTTCACACATACACGGGTGGTCCTTCTTTTCACATGAGTATTCTTACAATTTTTCATCTCTCTCATGTGATGATAACTTAATTAGTTGCTATTCTAGCACAAAGAGAAAATTCGCTACGGACATTACGTCGAATCCTACTATGCAGCAGTGAAAAAAAAATAGGTAAATTATAATAAATTGATACTTACACTGTATATTAATTAAAATCAAAAAAGTGAAATATTAAAAGAAATTAATTTAAAATATAAAATGTTTATTTCATGCGGGTGAAGATGTGTTTAAGTTGAAAAGAATTTTTGCATTCTCAATTATATTAGCATCACGAACTGAGTCATACGGATCACGATCTTAAGTTTTTAGTTTAAGCGTAAGAAATGCCGTTGCATCTAATAGTTAATAGCTTGTAAGTTTTTTAGGTTCAAGTACGAGTACTACTTGCTCATCTTCTTCGTCTTTTGCATTGAGATCCGCAAGCAAACTTATTTATAAGTATATTTAAAATTATCTTTTCTTATTTCCATCGTTCCATCCATGAGTATTCACTTGCCACTTCTTTCTCTTTGATTAAAATGATTAAAAATTTGTAGGAGAGATGTGTTTATTTTTTTAGAAATAGCTTATAAATATCAAATATATATTCAAATTAAAATTTGTTTTAAAAACCGGGATTCAATTCAATTGCGGCGAATTTTTGATAATTTTAAGAAGAAACCAGAAAACTCCCAATTCCTGATAAAGTTGTTGAAACACCTGGTATATTCTTTGAACCAATGTCTCAAATGATGTTAAATTTTAAATTTTTGGGCGCACCCAAAACAAAATAAATTTCAATCGACGAAGACGACAACATTTAAAATTTTTAGTTCCTACAAACTTACAAATCTTACTCGAACATTAAACATGTTGAATATCTAGGACTAGGATTTCTTAACATGTCCTTAACAAAAATATTATTGGAATGCGAATGAATTCGTTAACGGTAAATAGTCGTATTTATAGTACAACTATGTAAACACAAAATGTAATTTTCTTATTTTTAATTAATTTTATTCTATAAGTTAATTTCAATTCAATTGGTCATTTGACATTTATGTTAAATGGAAATGGCTTGAAGTTATTTATAGCCGCATGTATATTTACATTTGCACTTTCATACTCATTGCTATGCTTTTTTTTTTGAATAACTATTAACAATTATATTAGTAAAAATTTCATGTTAGGTTCTTAAGTAGATCAGCTTTTACTCTCTATTAAACATTAAAGTAAAGCAACAAAAATATAGTAAATCCTTGTACTTGCTTGTAATTATGTGATATAAAACAATAATATGCAAATCAAATGAAGGAATCAATTATTGGAATTTTATAGATATTCAAAGAGTTTTTGTAAAGCTACATTCACACGCTACTAGTGCAATGTAATTTATCCCATGTCCATGTCTACTTGAATTGTCAAAGTTGGGAAATCGTGGGAATTTAATTTGCTTTAAATTTTGAGGTTGGTATTATTTCACTAAACACACTGTATATCAGTAGATTGGATTAGCGGCTTCTGGAGCCACAGTCACCGCTACCCGTGGCGCACCCTGTGGAAGATTTGGAACTAGTATTTCGGCTCCGTCTGGTGGCCAATAGTGAAATTTCCAAAACGAATAGCAAACTACCCAAATGCTAGTCAAAAGTAGGAAACTGTAAATTCAATAAAGTAGGCAACTATAAAATGGTGCTATTCAAAAATATTAACATAAATCACCCAAAAGAAGGAGTTGCCACCTTTTCAGAATCTCACAAAACGACAATTGTGCTAGTAGAAAACAAAAATGGCCACCGATAAATTCAAAAAAAAAGTTCTTTTCTGTCAATGGTGAATATTGGGAATTTGTCAATCCTTCAAATGACGAATATTTGGCCATCTTTACAGAGTTTCACCTAACGGTGTTAGTCGAAAACTAACATAATTTCACAAAACCGTGTTAGTAGAAAAATGGCTCCTGTTAAATTCAAAATATAATTTCCATAGTTTCATTGAAACATATTTTATAAATTGACTTTTGTGAGAAACAAATAGTTCTGGAAAATCAACACACAAATAACTAAGCAGACCATTACCGATCGGAAGGATAATAAAAGTAGTGACGACGAATGACCACTGTCATCTCCGCAGCAGCGCCCAGGCATAAATGACTTTAACTTTAACTGGGCTCCGATCCGACTCACTTATTGCGCAGTCACCCTGCGCAAGTACTATCAACCATGTAGCGCAAACTACGGAGACCCACGTATACGCTATTCGGCAATTTAACACTTGCTTATATTGTTTATATCACTGGAGGTGAGTTTGTGTTTATTTTCATGTATGTCGATCATGTTTTTTTTTTTGGTTTACCTAATTTTAATTTACGACAAGTTAAATATTTCATCAATTACTTTTATGCTGATTGATTTTACCTTTTACATTTAGCATTCTTTAGTAACTAGTTTAGTTTAAACTTTAAAGTAGTTTTAAGTAGTTTTGAATGTTTCAAATTTAAGTTCTTTACTTTTGGTGTAGGTTCCGTAAGTGGCAGTGGCCGTTAGTTCGATTTAAAGTTTAGTTGTAAATTAGCATTCAATACAAAATATATCAACAACAACCAACTTCAATATCAATTGGAGTGACGTTGATGTTGAACGATGAACGGTTCTTCGTTAATGTTCTCGGTTTTGCTGCAGTATTGAGAGCTGTTACACTTTCACGAATTAAGGTGCACACAGCACAAGTTAGTATAGTATAACATTCAACGTTGGTTCCTTTGACTTCTTGAATATAACTCGATAACTCGGTATACTTAAGTAGGTAGTGAGCAAAATGAAGAAGAAAAAAGTGCCGACACACAGTGTGCTGTAATAAGATTCACTTTTATGTCATTGTAACATACACTTGTTCAGTCAATGATTCAGCACCAACTTAAATAATAACAATACGAATATGCTTAGAACAGGAGTTGTCAATGTCATGGGTCCCGACCCATTGATGGATCGGACGCTGATTTTGGTTGTAGTTGAGGGTGTACGTCTTGACATGAACGCAGCCCAAACCCAGCTAAAAAATAATAATATTATAGAAACACATTTTTTTAAAAATTTTGTTGTATTTTTCGTAATTGACATCTTCGTTATATAATAATTTTTTGTTCATCTTCAAAATAAGAATTTGCTATTAAAATGTTTCATGTCATAAAACACATTAATTTTGATACCTTGACTTTACTTTAGTCCAGTGTTGAACAGTTGAACTTGACATTGTGGTCTTTAACATAACACGAAAACGTTTTGATGATCGCGAAGAAAATACCAATAGCAATGTCAACGGTAACAGCATCACCATCGGTAGAAAGTTGAGAAGAAGGGAAATTGTGTTGTAGACAGCCTGAAGGCTTTTTACGAATTCAGGTCGCATCTGTTGAATACTTCTGAATATATGTTGAATCGCTGAATGCTTCTTCTTCATTTACAGCTTTTTCACTTTGTGCGGTTTTCGTCTTTTGAACACAACAATGATGAATACAAATTTATTTTTCATTCAAATACATGTATTTTTTAATCACCCAAAATTATTAAAATACTCATACGAAAAGAATTCGCAAAAATTCTGAAAAAAGCAAAATTTAACAAGAATTTCTAGTTTTCTAATAGCAAATTATTATATGAGCGATTATGACAGCAATTGCTCACGAAGATGATGTTTGAGCCCAAGAGCCAATGGCCATAATCGCGAATATAATACTATGCTTTTTCTACATGTTGCACTATTTTTAACACAAAATACAAATTGTGATTTCTCGATGAAGCAACGAACGAGCACTAACTGACAAGTGAAACAATATGGCGGGCGATTCACATCGAGCTATGGTCGGAATT
>JARJEB010014444.1:0-11006 GCA_030264535.1 Liometoxenus newtonarum | reverse complement strand
ATTAGTTTGTTAAAATCGTTGATAAGACCTGAAGGAGACTTTAGCGTGTTTGTTGCTTGCTTACTTGATATCGACTGAACGAACTGTCTGAACGAAACTATACCTATACGCATTCTCTACTCTACCTATTTCCTTCACTTTCTTTTAACTTTGTCTTTGTCTCTGTGTGATAACAATTTATTTGATATCTCAAGCGGTCATTGCGATTAAAATAATACAATAAAAGTATGAATGTGCCTCGGTCAAGGCAGATTTATGCACGGAGACATACACTGATCATAGTTTTACAGTAACGGCTCTGTGGAAGGGCCTGAAATCCGGTGTTTCAGGAAATCAAACATCACTAGCATTTTTAACTGAAACGCAGTATCATTTAAGTAATAATAAATATGTTCATCCTGATTGCATTTTCCTTTGTACCGGAAGTTGTAACTTTGTTATTTTAAATAAAAAATAGGATATATTATGCCCGGTAATGAGCCCTACTCCTTACTCGATATGTTCAAAAATTACTTCAAAAATCGAAAATGCCAGCATTCCCTACAAAAATATAATATTTTAATAACTCTGTAATTCATGAAAATTGGATAATACAATACATTTATGATGATTAATAGAGTCAAAATGTCCGCCATACTGACTGCGTCCGAGTACGCAGGCGTGCGAGGCTCTGGAGGCAGTGCTGAGTGCGTGGGTCATTCTGCGCATACGCATACGGTTGCCAGGATTTTCCAAATGGTAATCGGATAAAGGTAACCCTAACCCGTTCCTAAATTAGGGGTAACAGGGTAGGATAATGGTTACGCCAAGTTTAGGAACTGTTTGGGGAATATCCGGATAATACCAAAGTTCCCGTACTCTGGGACTGCAGGAATGAATCGCCGTCATACGCAATGCCGTCCTGTCGAAATTGAGGACGAAATTTCAACTGGCAAACCAGTTAAAATTGAAGTTAGATTGGAATATTAAACTAAACAAACTCTTGTTTTGTTTTACGCTCGGTTTTATACTTAAAGACGATCTGTTGAAGACAAGATCGAAAAGAAAGTCCAAGTCTGCAACAAGTCCAAGTCTGGAAAAAAGAGTCAACTTGTGCCTTAATTGAATCGTATAAGACGCATGAAAGAGAATTTGTATCAACAACCATAAGAAATGAAGCAATTTTTATAAAAATTTCTCTTATTACCTCTCTTATTACCCTATGCCGTTCATAAATGCTGGGGAATGTAGCGTCACGTCACGTGGTATTACCATTACCTCACCCTTATCTTTAGTTGAAGAACGTATCCCCGGAATGGCCCGGTTTTGGGCGTCAAATCTCTGGGTACCGAGGATCGACCTTTCGGGACCGTCGAAGGTCCCGGTTTATCCTAAGCATAAAATATTCCTAGAATCTGTTTTGTCTGTTCATTGCGGCGTCTTCCTTCGGCCGTCTGGAATTCCCCGCCCTACGGAAAACTCCTTAGACATGTTTTGAGCAATTTGTATTTGTTCTTATTTTGAATTTATAATTTATTTGATAATTATCCTTGAAGTAAAAAAATATACGTATATGTATATTTTTTTAAATTAACAAATACGTTTAAAATTAGCCTTTCCAAAAATTTCTTGAAAAAAAAATTGATTTGAGCTTGACCCTCTGTCCCGGTTACAACCTGCAGAAATCTGGCAAACCTACGTAGGCATGACGTAACGCGGAAAATCTGGATCAAGATGAGCGATGGAAAATTTCCATTTTGGATATTAGTAACAACAAAATACAGGAACAAAAGCCCAAGGTCACAAAGTAACTTTAAAAATAAAGTATTGGAAGCGAGTTTGTGAGTTGTTTCAAGATTGGAATATGAAACAAATTCATTCTAAGTATAATTTGCAATTTTTATGAAATAAATCGGTAAGAGTTCGCACCGTAAATGCCAACAAAATGAACTTTATCTTTAAAAATATGTACGCAGCTGGTTTTTGGCAAGAATCGTTGGTGATTATATCTTTCTGTCTTTCTCAGCTCCTGAGCATTCTCCAAGGCTGTCAAATTTCCCCCATACCCCCATTTTCTCCCAGTTTGAGTTTGAATTTTGAAAATTAAATTTAAGAAATAATAAAAAAGATTCCGATGCCGGGAATCGAACCCGGACCTTCTGGGTGAAAGCCAGATATCCTAGGCCATTAGACCACATCGGACTGCGCTTGGAATGTGTTGTAACAATATTTATAAGGGTTGGTAAACTGAATAGTGTACGAGCAACACTCAACATTTCCACACATTCAGTAGAGCATGGCAACCTGGAAACTGCCCATTGTCATAATAATTATCATGTTTTGTTCGTTGCTCGAAAAGTTGCAAACGCCAAACCACCGCAATGACCGATCCTATCGATTTGATTGAAAATTGACTTTGGTGATCTCAGACTTAATAGTACTAAAAACCGCTACCATGGCGCCACTATCGCATCAAACTTGATATAATTCTTGGTCGCATTCCGTGAAATCTCCTTAGCCCTTATACACACTTACGCCCCGTTTCGTTAGCTCACTGAAGCGCTCACACGGTAAGGCAGAAAAAGCATCATGGTCACTGGTGCGACGAATCAAAAAATGTTGTAAAGTACTGAACATTTTCAGCCACTTTCATGCAAACGAGTTTTGCGTCCTAAATTTGCGTCTAAAAAATGAACTAATGCCCATATTTGCAGGAATAACGGAATCAACTTTCGATTGTTCATTTTTCACTTATGCTTGTCTACGAATGTGAACGAAAGACACCCGTAGTCCTGTACGTTCTCACAATGTTAATGGAACGCGCTGAAAATCGCTTGTAAGTAAGGGTAAGTGCTTATAAGCGCTTGTACGAGTTAAAGGAATGAGCCCTTAAAACATCGTTTTGTGGTTGTCATAGTTTTGATCCAAGTTGACTGGCTGTCAAAAAAAGAAATCTTTGCAGTTGACGCGTTGGGCCGGCCGGCCATTTTCAACAGAAATTCATCGTAGCGTCGTCGTTCGACTCCAGCTGAATACTGAAAACTTTTATAATTATCGTACTATCGCACAACACCAGTTAACTACTTACGTATACAAGAAATCAATAAGTCTTCGTAATGATGAGACCCAGGGGTAGAGGAAATGGCTACAGAGGTATGTTTTTCGTTTTGTTCTTTATAAATCATTTGCTTGGAGTGGAGAAGGTCTTGGACTTGTTAGCGTTATTGATTGGACTTTTTTTCCAAAGGACGTGGACTTTCCCCACATGCTTCTGGAATGGGAAATCGAAGACCAACAAATCCTCCATTTCTTTCTGGAGGTCAAGTACGTAAATTTGTTGTTTACCTTTCTAAATTGAAATTATACTATTTTTCGTAAGATACCTTCATTTAATTCCTGATTATCAGTTTTGAATGGAACAGTATAGGGACCCCGAAGTGGACCGCTTCATCAAGTGGTGCTGTTATAGGTTTATTGTACCTTGAAGTATTGCATTTAATTGATTTAATCAAATGAAATTGGGTGCAATATGAGATTACAACCAATGCAAGAATAATATTTTAATTTCTTATTATTCTTTCATTGGATTCATGTCGGGTGTTTTGTTTAATCCTATAATGGTGTCACTAATTTGACTTTCGGCTGCATATATAGATAAACCTTCAACGTATGCCATTGATAACACCTTCACTTCAGCAGCAACAAGACGAACCGTATCCGCCTCCATTGATGGCCACACCCATCGACGATGCCATGGAAATCATAAAACCAGAGGAGCGGCATTCATCCTCAATGCATTCTGATTTCTTCAGTAGGGACAATGTTAGTTAATAAAATTTTACAACTGACTGATTGTTTATTGAATATAATAATATTGAAACTTTCAGCTAATCCCTTTGTCCAATTTCAAGGAAGAAGTTGATGCAGCTATGGAGTCTGCAACGGGCGATAATTCAGAAGATATGCTCTTAGATACGGACGATCAACCTAAAGATAAGAAAGTTGTTAATATTCGTAAGTCAAAATTCAACAGTTCAAGGTTCAAGTAACTAAACTAATGAGAACGTTTTACTTTTTAGGGACAAAGAGGCAACGCGTGAATAAAATCCTCAACAAAGTAAAGCCAAAAAGTTCAATGGCAATATTGAATGAGATATACAAGGATGTTACGTATGACGTCTCCCAAGTGGAGAACAACTATAAAGCTGACGTCAAAGTGAACGATAAGATTTTTACTGGATTTGGTAATTGTACTGTTTTTTTAAATTCTTAAACGTGTTGTTAATGTATGTTTCTTTATTTAGGGAGAAATAAAGCGTTGGCTCAAACTGCAGCAGCCGAAGAAGCTCTAAAAAGCATAATACTTTCCAACAATGAGCTGGGAACTGCTCAAGATGTTGATGACCAGACTCCTGGCCATTCACATCTCTTAAGTTATGCTTTATACAAATTGCTGACTTCTTGGGACGAAAGCGGTAGCATGGTGAACAAAATGCAACAATCCACTGGTTTGAAATCCATGGGAACAATGAAACCAACGAAGAAATTTCCAGAGAATCCGGAGAAGATTCATCCAGTGATGTTGTTTTCACAAACCAACCCTAACGCTAAATTCAAAGAAGTTGGTAGTACTCCACCACCGAATTCTTCATTCACTATTGAATGCATGGTCGAGGATAAAATTTTTTTGGGCACTGGTAATTTATCTCACTTCTTTTTTAATAACTAATCTTAGATGACACTATAGACCAGTGCAAAACAGCTGTTTATATACTGGGGGTTTGGTGGGCACAATGTCGACGCCATAGTCAAACAGCCAGACAGTTTCCAAGCCGTCTTGTGGTGGCTTTTAGAGTGGCGGTGGTGGGCACACTTATCGCATTCAAATCGAACTGAATACGATCCGACTTCAAATCTTGTCCATGTAAACAGGCAAAACAACGGATTGAGTCTGAATCCAAACTCAAGGTCGATTCGCTTATTTCTGGGACCGTATCGTATCGAACTTGCATGTAAACCAGTAAACACGCTCAATTCATGGATGGAATCGAGACATGCGCATTATACGCCGAGGACGGTAAAACATGTGAAAAGGTTATGTACCCATTTGTCAGTCGAACTGAGGATTGAAATCGTTTTCAGTTCTAAGCCATGTAAACAGGTCCGTCTTTGGATTTTGTATTGAAGTCGTATCGTATTCAGTTCGATTTGAATACAATATGTGAATGAGGTAAATGACAACGTCTTGGACTGGTCTATTGGACTAACTATTAGGCATTCTAATAACCTCCAAATTTCACTTGCTCGTGGATGAAAACCGCAGAATATATACTAACAGAAGCGACACTTCGTGTGTTTTATATTGAATGTCGACATGCCTCATTTGGTGACTTTCGGCGTGTCAGCCATGTTGTGTGGAGGTTGGAATTTGCGGGAAATTTGAAACTGCTATTTGCATTATGTGGCAAATTCAAATTTTCCCGCAAATTTCAACATCCGCACAGCATGGCTGACGTTTGTGACGTCCTATTAGAATGCCTAATTGTAGCTGCGTTCGGCTATCACGACAGAGTTGGAGTGGAGTTTGATAGGTACTCATAGGAACTCACGGAGTGAATCTAGCCGAACGCAATTATGATTTAATAATTTAATTTATTTAATTCCATTGCGACATGCGCAACAAATGTCAAAACACCTCTATCGGTATATGCCTCTTTAACTATGTTAGCGTACCACCTCGCGAGAAAAAGTTTTTAGAATAAACTCTATTCCCTAATACCCGAACGATAAAAAGAGTGCTCCATGCCCTCATTGTGGAATAGCCGAACGACTAAAGAGCGTTTAGAGTGAAACGAGTCTAAAATAGAGTTGAATAGGCGAAACTTGGGCTTGTGTATTCAGTTTTTGTCCCCAGCCTATATCTTTTTATATCAGTTTCTCTTATGCATTTTGTCTTACTCGCAAATGACATTGACTGCGTTCTGGGCAGCTCTATTTTAAACTTTAAAGGTTGATTTTAAATGTAAACGTAAACATAATTGGTTTTACTTTTAGTGATTTGTATGCAGGGTTTATGCAGAGCTGGTTGGTAAGAGTACGAGAAGGATTAAGAGTTGGAAAAGTTAAACGCACCAATGTAAAGGTACCGGTAACCGGTTTATACAGAAATAGAAGTAGCAGGAGTAAGACCTGGCCTTGAAATTCAACAAATCCTCTTTGAAGTTCGCGCAGGCGTACTAATGTGAAGTTCTCTTCAAGTAGCTTTTCACATTACTTCACAGAGCACAACATTTGCCTCGTACTCTTATGGGCCCCACACATTGTCAGATTAACTGCAGATATTGATTGGTCTGTCAGTCCACAGAAATTGCCCACACACATCAGTTCACCCATATGATCGCGGACAAAATTTGGCCTTACGATCATCACATAAGACAGGTGGCCTTAAGATTAGCTGACAATGTGTGGGGCCCTTTACTGCCTGCTAAATCCTACTCTTAAGCTAAGCGTCCACGACGAGATTTTTGGTGAGATTTTTGTTTCGTGTCATTAAAAATCAGCTGCAACAGGTGTTTACAGTGGAAATTATTGTAAGACACATGTGAGAACGCAAAAATATGTGTTCCCTCATGTCATGCACAACTATTTGCACTGTAAAACTCCTGTTGTAGCTAAGTTTTTAATGACAAGAAACAAAAATCTCACCGTGGACGGGCACCTTTAATCTTACATCTTCTGTGTAAACCCGCCATTACTTTTCCTACTGCCATTGTAAAATGATACACTTTCGCCATAGTTTAGTCAACTAGAAAATTGACAATTGCTCATAATTCTGGCCCCTGTCAAGCAAAACTCAAAACTATGGTAACAAACCAAACAATGTTAAAATGTACGTTTTTGCACACCTACTATCTATATTATGAATTTGTGCTAGCGCAGTTGCATAAGGGATTCTCTAACTATTCTATAAAACTGTTGCTTTATATCCATAACGTAACAGTTCAGTCCATCTCCTTCTTTCTCGTTCTGTGTTCTATGATTTTACTGATAATTGTTATTTGGGTTGCATACTTTGAGATTGTTTGGCGTGTAACCTGGCGTGTGACTTGCATTTGACCTTTTGACTCTGCGTTCGGCTTGTTACATGCAACAGTAGTTCGGACTCGCTTCATTCGTCCGCGCAAAACATTCGCTCATAAGAGCTTTCTACATTATATTGATGAAATGTTTGGCAGTGTTTTATCAAATTCATTTTATTAATATTTCGATATGAAAATGTGGTCGTAGGAAAAGGAGTGTACATAACGCGATTGGAAAATATTCAATTTCACACTTACGCAATGTTCAGTTTATCGCGCTCGTGAGAAATTTAATACTTTCCAACCTTATTAGGTAAAAACTACTATTACTACTTTGCAGGTAAAACTAAAAAGGAAGCCAAGAAACAAGCCGCAATGAAAGCATGCCAAGATTTACTGGGAGTAAAATATTCCGAAGCGGATGTTTAATTTTATAACTTAACTCATACCCTCTTGTAATTTAGAACTACATAACTTTTTCCGTTTTTTCTACACCCGCTTGTAAAAGTTGGTTTTAGCCGCGTTCGTTATTAGTATTAACAATCTGACATGTGGAATAGCTGAAAATTTTCAGTATCTAGTTTCGATTACCGTCGAAAGAAAATTAAGTTAAACACGTATTTATTCCACACTTCAGATATTAAATAATGAGTAAAACATTATTTGCTTCTTAGAAATGTACATTTTTCAACCAGTATTTGAATTTGAATTGAACTAAAAGCAGATATTTTTGTTATTCATTTTTTTTTCTATTTTGAATGTTAGTTCCCGGAAAATGTTGTATTGTTTTGCCTCCAATTGTAGAAAAGAATATCGAATCTCAGCAAAAATGAATTTCACATTTAGTCAGGGCCGGCTTAGAAATTTTAAGTGCGCTTGGCGATTTGACTAGTGCAAATTTAAAGCGTCCTATGACAAATGCGCCTGTTTAGCTGTGAATTTCACATTTAGGCAGGGCCGGCTTTGAAATATTAAGCTCCCCTAGGCGATTTGACAAATGCGCCTTTTAAGCGTTCTATGCTAAAAGCGCCTGTTTAGCTGTGCCCTAAGCGATCGCCTAGTGGATAAGCCGGCCCTGAATTTAATTGATAAATACGTTTGAAATTTTACTCTGACACGCATCTAATTTTTACTCTGGATTCATATACAATTCAACATTATTTTTTGATGAATGATGATAAAACTTATCAGCTATTAATTTCAAGATTATTAATCACTTACTTCGGTGAAAAGTATTTGTATTAATGTAGTAAGTAGTAAATAAATATGTGGTACGTTTCCCTTGTAATATTTGTGTTTGGTATTACTCTGGCTTACTTTAATATTAAGTTTTCGTACTGGAAACGAAAAGAAATCTCGTCCTATCCGGCGATGATACCTTGGGGAAGCTTCCAGAATATTATTGAGAAAAATGTGGCTCAGCAATTGGAAAGATTTCACAGGTATTTCAAACAAATCAAATTGAAATACGGAGGGATTTATTTATTTACAAAACCTATATTTCTTCCTGTAAATGAGGGATTAGTCCGTCAAATGTTAATCAAAGATTTTGTATTTTTCTCGACGCGATGTAATTTCCACAATTACAAGGATCAAAAAATAAGTGGACACTTGTATAATTTAAGCGGTGATAGATGGAGAAAGTTATCAGTAAAAGTTAAAAGAATGTTGTCATCGCAAAAAATAAAATTGTTATTGCCCACATTGGTCAGTAGCTATACACCTTTGGTTGGTGTTTTGGAACTTTACGCGTTGCAGGGACAAAGTGTGGATACAAAAAGTCTTGTCGAAAATATAACGCGCGATGTTTTGACTTCATGTGTACTTGGAATCGACTCAAATGAAGATTTCAAGTGGTTCGAAGATCGATTATTCGAGAAAACTAAGAAAGAACTGCTGCTTGAAAATATGATAATGATGTATCCAAATTTGGCACGGTACTACGGATTTATGAACTATCCAAAAGAAGCTGAAGAGTTTTTCGCTGAAACGATACTCAAATACATCAAGAAAAGGCATAAAAATAGCATTTCCCATACTGATTTCTTGCAATTTTTAATGGACCAGCACAACCATGATCATGACAATGATTTTATAGCCGAAGAAGATAAACTGGATATGTACGATATTATAAATCAGTGTTTCTTTTTTTACGTGCACGGTTTTCAAACAGGGGTCAAGGTACTCAGCTTTGCTATGTACGAATTGGCTAAAAATCAATATGTTCAGAACAAAATACGCATGGAAATTTGGCATGTTATGGAAAAACATCTTAATACTTGGGAGTATGATGAACTTGCTGAATTCAAATATCTGGATCAAGTATTGAAAGGTTTGTACATCATACATGGTGCACTGCAGCGAACAGTGAAATGTGCCAATCCCTTTAATGTTTTGCGTTTTTATGTGCATATCAGTGATAGCAAGCCGGTTTGCACCGGGTGCAATCAGATTCCCGCCATAACTTTAAAATTTCAAATATTTGAACCTTATTGGCGAATTACACGCCATCCAACGGTTGCACCGAATTGGTGCCATTGCACCCGTTGCATTGCTTCCGATATGCCACTGTAAACTACTCATGGTTCCGACCTGCTCAAAGTAGTTGCGAGCTACTCTGAGTAGTTAGAGTGACAAATCGAACGCATAAAATGGGTCCAAACGATTGTACCCGGTGCAAACGGTTGCACCCAATGGGTGCATTCAATCATTACACCCGTTGCTTTGGGTGCTTAAACATTTGCACCCAGTGCAAATGCACCAGTTATGGCAGGGATTTACAAATATAATAATTGAATTTACTTCCATACAATGTTAGAAATTCTAAGAAAATATCCACCGATACATATCCTAGACAGGAAGTGCACAAGAAAATATAAATTACCACATGTTGATAAACACATTGAACGAGGAACAAATGTATTAATATCAATTTTGGGCCTACACAAGGATGAAACGTTTTATCCCGATCCGGAAAAGTTTGACCCGGATCGATTTGGTGAGAAACAAAAAGAGAAATTGGAAAAACACTGCGTATATTTGCCATTTGGAGAAGGACGAAGAAGTTGTCCAGGTTTGTATGTCTGGTTTTAATATATTCAAGCATCTATTTTATTTTAAAACTTAATAATTTTAGGTCAACGCTTTGCGATAACTCAATTGAAAGTTGCTTTGATAATGATTATACAAAACTTTCAATTTTACCTCGTACCTGGTGGAACTAATCCTTTGTCAGAAGGACTCTTACTTATGTTTCACAAAGTTGAATACCATCGACAATATACCACATAATTGTTGGCATATTATCAAATTATAATTTTTATTTGCATTCAATTTTTTTCTTCTTATATGTTCTATTTTTTTTCTTTTATTTATTCAGGAATACAGATAAATCGTAATAAAAGACATAAATATGTCGGAAAAAGACTTTTCCTACGGCCACTATGAAATGGCACACTTTCGCCATAGGTTAGTTGGCTAGAAAGTTGACAATTGCTCATAGCTGATTCACATTCTAGCCAACATCAAGCAAAAGTAAAAGATAATGCGGAAAAGTCAAAAGTATGGTAACAAAACAAGAAACTGTGCGGGAAAGTGACAAACTTGTTACGTTTCCGCACAGTTTCTTATCGAATGTGGCATGACCAGTGTCTGCGTTAATGTCATGGCAGTTTTTGTCAAAATCGTTGTATAAATATTTTATTAATGTTCCGATGGAAAAATGTGGCCGAAGGAATAGCGATTGGAAAACATTCATTGAATACTTTCCAGACTTGTTAGGTAAATTACTCTTTTGTTGATTACAAGCTTACGTCAACATATTTCATAACTTTTTTACTTTCCGGCCACATACCGAAGGTATGTAGGTATAGGAAAGTAAGGTGATCATGAAAAAAATTAAAGTCTTATTTTTCCTTGATTCGTGGAGATCCGTTGACCCCAGGTCGA
>JARJEB010014438.1:0-12609 GCA_030264535.1 Liometoxenus newtonarum | reverse complement strand
AAAATTGTTTTAAAATTTTTGTTTAAACAAATGACAAAAATTATTAACACAAATAATAAGACTGTCATTTTGAAATTTTTGGTTTGGCTTGTTGTTTTTTACCTGGTAAAAACCATTTTCTGGCAGTAAAACTATTAATCGTTAAGAAAAACTGCAATATGGCTTCCAATATAGGTGATACTGTTATGTATTCCGTAAGTTTTCCTTTGAAAATTTATATTTTGCAATAATAATAATAATGATATTTCATTGAATATGCATCATTTTTGTTAACAGCAACTTCAACCATGGAGTTCTGTAGCTGCCGATCCAGTTATGGAGCAAGTTGCTGGACCTCCAGTTCCGACAAGAATTGGGACTTACTACCAAACACCAAGACCTCATCCATGGCGACCAACACTTGGTTATGAAAACGTTGAAGTTACGCCACTGTATGTATAATAAATAAAACTAGGGATCAAGATAAAAAAGTCTAACTAATTATATTCATGCGTAGTCCTGCGCAACCAGTTACGAACGCAATGATGGATCCTTGTTATACTCCTTATGGAATGGCTACGGAACCACTAAAGTTTCCCAACTTGGTGACTGGTTTTGAACGAAATCCTGCCCATGCTGCACGTGCTGCCTTATACACACGTTACACACCTTTAGAGTGGACCCAAGGAATGTTGAGAATATCGAATGAATCGGATACCAATCGAAATTATTCCGAGCGTCTAAAGGGCGAATTTATTCGTGTTATGAGGTATTGTAGACATTTTTTTTTGTTTTCATACGCCAAAGTTGGTTTAACTTTAACTTTTGCGTATTTACGCGCGTTGGTCCCCCCCACCCCCCTTTCGATCCAAATATGGACTTTTTGTAATGTAATTCCATTTTTATATACATAAATTGAACTATTAGTTTTTGTAATAAAATATTTTCAGAACCCCCTCTAGAAATTCCTGGCTACGCCATTGCCTCCACGCGTCTCTTTCACGCGTTGGTCTCAGGGTGCAATCAGATTGCCGCCATAACCTTAAAATTTAAAATTATTTGAATCCTATTGGCGAATTACACGCCATCCAACCTTTGTACCGGTGCATTCTGCATTGCACCCGGTGCATTGCTTCCGACATGCCAATGTAAACTACTTCGAGTAGTTCCGACCTGCTCAAACTAGTTGCGAACGTCTAAGAGTAGTTAGAGTGACATATTGAACACATAAAATGGGTACAACTGATTGCACCCGGTGCAATCGTTGCTTTAGGTGCATGACATGAAAGTTTGCACACGGAACAACATCGCCATTACTGAAATTTATATAATCCTAGAGAAACTGATGAGACCACATCCCAAGGACAGCGCGAATCTGGTAGACGTCTTGGCGAACGAATAACTGACACCACATTTTGGCGCAATGAAGTCAAAACTGAATTAGAGCGATTGATGTCTGTAATTGGACGTTTAACAGATGGCAAGAGAACTATCGAAAAGGGAATTTTAGATATCGAAGGTCCTTTGCACATTGCACAGGAATGTTTATATCTGAGAGAAAACCGTCAAGGTATTGATTTGACCCATGACGGGCCTGAACAAGCTTTGCTCAAGGAAATCGAATGCTATAGAAATTCGCAGGAGAAGTTTCGATTGACGTTGGGCAAAATTAAGGATCAATTGCATAATATTAGAGCTGCGCAACATGAATTGGAAACGGATATTAAGAGCAAAGAAGGCGCTTTGGGCATTGACAATATGTGTCATCAACTTAATAACTTTTCCAAGGGCATCAACTATTACGGTGGCATCGAAAAATTTAATCCCACGTGAGTATACGAAATTAGGCTTTTCGTTGAAGTGTCCCTCTGTGTGTGAAAGGAATTTCTGAAATGTTGTAATGTTCTTTTGTTAGGGTAAGCAATACAACTTCATGGGCAAAAAATAGCAATGGAATTGTGTTGCGATCGCAAAATGAAAGACACAAAACGCAACAGTTAGCGTCAGACGTGGAAAATCTAATTAACAGTTGTGCATCGCAGATTTGGGATGTATGGAGTGCAACGAACAATGCATTGGCAAGACGTGCCGCAGAATTGTTGGAAGCTAAAAGTAAAATACAAATGCATCTAACAAAGGTGCAACAGGTAATCTTTGAAATGGAAAAATATATTGAACTTATACGGAAAGCCATTTTGGATAAGACGAATCCAATGAAAGTGGCGCATACCCGTTTGGAAGCCAGAACACACCGAAAGGGTATCGAATTATGCAGGGATAGGGCTCAGGACAGGTTATTATTTTAATATTATCCAGAAAATGATGGCATGACGATTTACACCGGGTGCAATCAGATTCGCCCCGTAACCTTGAATTCCCTAATCAAAGTGCTTCCGAACTACTCGGAGTAGTTTTAGTGCATAAACGATTGCAACCGGTGCAAATTTCATCACTGAAAGTTACGGCTTTTTTTGCAACTTGAAAACAAAAATATTTGCATTTTTTAGCCTGGTTAAGGAAGCATTGGATATGCAAGGTAGTATCGAATATTTGCACAGAAAATTGCAGGAAGCCGAAGCACAACATCAACAGTTGCTGAAGACTCGTTCAAATTTGGAAACTGAACTGCATTCGAAAGTGCAAACTCTCTTCATTGATAGGGAGAAGTGCATGGGCATGAGACGCTCTTTTCCTATCACCGCTACAATAAAATATTAAATTAGTCCCAAATTAGTCCCACTTCTCATTGTAATCATGCAAATCAATTATTTGAAACGTCGCAAAATAAATTTATGTGTGTAAATTTTCTTTTGATCATTTATCTTAATTATGTAACAGTGTGATATGCCCATCTCCTTCTTTCTCGTTATATGTTTAATGCAGTAATAGACAATTGTTGTTTGGGTTGCATACGTTTTGAAATGATGTCTAACCTCGCAACATTAGTGATTTAAATTGGCATATTGTTTCTAAAATATGATTGAGTGCGGAAAAAATAGTGTTCGTAACCTGTTGTGTTGAGAAAAGTCTTCTTCGCTCGTTCTATTACTCGACCTCGCACATAAGACCCTTCTCAACGCAACTTGTTGCGAAAATTACTACAATAAAAAAAACAATTGTTTATTAATATATACATAATAATATTAGATTAACTTCATTTCTCAACTATATTTGTTTGTCTACTTAGCAAATGTGGGTACGGGTAACTTGAGTCCCTCCTTTGCTTCAAAGAATGTATACGACAAAGTGATCTCGTCAATAAATTCCATTTTAGGGTCATGCACAAATTCCGGATCAATGTAGAAAAATACTGGCATATCAACCTACAATTAAAAAATTGTGAACTACAGGTTAATCAAAACAAATTGGTAATCTGACATTTGACAGCAAACCACTTTTGAACTACTACACATGCGCAGAAACAATTTTAATGCAATATTACGAAGGCGCATGTGCAGCGCATTGAGACGTTCCACGTTTCGTCATATGACGTCACGCAGCTAATTTTAAGCAGCTGATTCGGGCCACTGTGACACCTCTGCACCGCCAAGGTTTCAATTGCCTTCGTTCGAGTTCGTGTTCTTGTTGTGAACGCAAATGAAAATACGAACTCGAACGAAGTTGGAACGAGAGGTGTTCCACTTGTACGCCATATTGGTCCGGATCAGCTGTTTGATTAGAAGGTCAAATAGATCATCCGAGGGGACATGGAAATGGAACCTTTTAAAATATAAACATACTTGTTCATTTGGATTCAATTGTTGCTCCTCGAAACAAAAACACTGAATCTTATTGAAATATTGTCCAGCTTCAAATGGTACAACATTATACGTACTAATACCCGTAACTGGCACCTTCGACGGATTCCTAGCAGTGTAGAAAGCCAGTGCTGTCTCTCCTGGCATTACTGTTATCTGTGTCTGTTGAGGCTTAAAATTCCATCGCATGCTTGCAGCTATATCAGCATTGAACTTAATCTTAATGGGCCTATGCCTTACAACCTGCATTGTTTCCACTTTGGATGAATCATGTCCTTCGGACGTTGTGCCCCCATAGCTGTAAGCCTGGCAAAATATTCGATAGAGTGGTACTGCGGCATAGCTCAATCCTGCTGCAAGCACCCCAGTGGCTGTTATGTAATATAAAGTTGAACGTAAGTTTTTCTTATGGCGATCCCTATTTGTTCGATTTATATCGAAACATTTGCTTGTTTTATGAAAATTTCGAATTGAAGCTAAAGCTCCAGCAGTAGCTCGTGTTGTAGTCGAAGGCTTGGTTGATACTCTAAAGAACGAAGAAATATTTAATAACGTTCTAATTGCAAACATTACAACGTGTTAATCGCTTTTCGATTTTACCGATGATTTTCCTGGATTTTGCCGATTTTAAGGTTATGTCATGGTTATAATCTTAAGCGGCCCATACACTTTCAACCTAGTCGTCAACTTGCGATGTTGAGGACTAAGTTGACTGTCTGTGGGCAGGCAGATGTTGAAATTTCATGTTGAGTACCAAGTTGAAGAAAATCAAAGTGGTTTGAATTTGTGGTGGGCGGAGCGTGATGTTGGCGACCAGGTTGAGACATGTGTGGCAGGGTTGACGACATCAGTTGTTTTTTGGGAATTGTGCTGTCAACTTGTAAAAACTTGTGGGCAGACCAGAATAAAACTGATGTTTATCAACTTGGTTGACATGTGTGTGGGCAACAACCACAACCTAGTTGAGGACAAGGCTGACGACTAGGTTGAAAGTGTATGGGACGCTTTAGATCATACACGTTCTAGATGGAACAAGACCATTTAAGGCTATACATTTGTTGCGATGCGATCAGCCGTAATTAGGGGTAGAAATAATTAGGGGTGTTCGAGGAGATGTTTTGATTATGTACATTGGGAGGGCACATGCGCATTTCAAGCCATGAATGAATATAATGTAGGCAATCAAATTTACACATATACCGCTTAGCAAAAATTCATATTTTTTAATAAAAAATTTAATCTGCAAATTAATAGTTCAAGGCTTTTGTCGTTAACTTTTTGCACGCGTTAAAGTTAAAGCTGTTTCTTTGTACCATTTCACGCTAAAAATTCAACTTTTCTAACCCTCGGCAGAGACAGTTAGAAAAGTGAAAGCATGCAAGTGCATGCTGAGTTTACCGCCAGATTTCACGCGTACAAATTTGAGGTTCCCATTTCTGCTTCTCGTTTTTGTGCAAGAAAAATATGGATTTTTCCGATCCAAGTGAGAAGCTGCTGAATATTGAAGGGCAAATTTATATGTTTGACTTGCATATGACTTGAAAAGTAAGTACTTAAAGTTCTGAAAAAGATCACGTGCACCATCAGTTTCACGAACCGTTTCTTTGCTTTCACTTTAACTCGTCAGAAAAGTTACTTACAAAGAAATGCACCTTTTTGTTCCATATTTATAGCAAAACAATTATTTATTGATTGTTAAATAATATCATGCGAGAGTTTACATTTCTGATCCGTAATTCTATATTATTTCTTATTTTGCATTCATGATGTAATATTAAATCCGAGGGGAAAACAACTCTTATAAATATCGTACAATTGATTCACAAATGTGAATACTTTAAAAGAATTCACAACATTTTAGAACGAATTCACAAGATTTTAGAAAGAATTCACAAAGTTCACAACATTTCAACAAATTATATATAACCTAAAAAGATTTAAAATGCGCATGTTTCTTTTTCTACGCGGTATATTTAAATTCACATGAATTCACAAGAATTATAAATTAATCCAACTATGTATTTACTATTTTTGGGATTAAAATAGTACGAAGTGCCGAAAACATTTTCTCGGTGAACCGCTTGGTTGAACAAGTAAAACTATTATCGTTTACTGAATAATATAAGAAGACTGGCAAGTGCCTGTAAACTAAAAGTTTCAGTACCGAGCGCGTCCCGCGGCCCCTTTGCCCAAATGATTTTTGCTACTAGTCGGCGCTGAAGTGTCGCTTTGGCATTTTTACAGTTCTTTCAACTTGGGGTGTACATTGGTCACGCCTCTCAAGTTCTATTTAAGGCGAAACATCACCTTGGATGAATTTTAGTTTTACGTCCGTATACTTGCCAGTCTTCTTCTCTTGTTCAGTCAACGCTATTATGAACCTGTTGTGTACCTCTTCTCATAAGGCCTCCTCCCATGTAAATTTCCATAAGGAGGAGGTATTAAAATTACACTAACCAGTAGCCATCAAAATTGTAAAACCATTATTGCCTTTTCCACATAGAGTGATATGAAACTTGTTTATCTAAAGTTGAAATGTTTGTTTCAGGATAATCAGTGTGTCAACCATCAACACTGCACATCGTTTCATCTAAACCTTCATTCAGTCAATTCAACGCCTTCGTGTCAAGTTTAGATAATAATAAATAATACCCAGTATAAACTCCAAAATGAAATTAATTTTAATCAAACCGCGTCATTCGTATAGTTAAATAGCACATCAGCAATGATTTCAATATTCTGTCCTGCCGAGCTTTTCGTGTCCCCTCATTGTCAACTTACAAATAATTCGAAAAACATATACATGTCCGCATTAGTCGTCGTTTAGGTAGAAATATTGACGAAATTTGTAAACTGTTTCGTTTTAATAAGACAAACGTGGATCGCATCGCATCGCAGTAGTAATATTGATGGTTAAATGGCTCGACGTTTCGATGTTGTTTGTGTAGAAACAGTATAGTTTATTGGTTAGTGTTTAGTGTCCTGTCCTGTCCTGTCCTGTCGTTTCTATTGATGTTTGCGTGAGCCGCAGCCGACGACGAGGAGTCACGCGTCGAATAACTTTGCTCAATCGCGCGTCGCGTCCTAACCAAAATATAGAGCGAAAAGGCCGTGATCCTTGCTTGTGAACATTGGCATTGTCCTTCCGTTTGGTTCGTTCACCCATTTCCGCCCGTCTATTATTAGATATACCATATCCACAAATATCTATAGTTATCGGCAATCGTGCGTGTGTGTTGGGTGTTACTGTGTGAAAATCGCAATTCGCAATACATGGCAAGACGGTTGTTGTATGCGTGTTTTCCGATCATCGAGGAATGGTAATTGACAAACGAACATCAGTGGAACGAAAATGTGCCCGTTATATGTGTTTATTGTGGTATCGTTATGCTGGTGTTGTTTATTGGACATCGCTCATACCCTTCCTCCAGTCATAAGAATTGGTAAGTGACGCAAAGTGACTTTAAATTTATTAATCGTTTCATTATTACACGCACATCCACAATTTATATGTAACAATAAATAAAATATGGAAACAAATTCAGTGAGAAAATGACTTAAGAGTTAAGCATAATCCATACCATCAAGTTTAGATGGCGCTGAAAATATTAGATTTCTGTATACATAAAATACAAATCAATATCGGTTATTCCTTGCATTTGATCCGCCAATTGATTAGTTGCAACATCAACGTATTTTTTTGTTACAACATTCTGTGGTTCCTCAACATTCACTAAACGCTTGTTATTTAAATCAAAGTTTCCATCAACATTTTTGTTCTACCGAAGAAGGCTTTATAACGCCCGAATTTGTCTACGCTCATGTTCGGCTGAACTCGTACTGAGCGAAAAAATTATATTGTTAATGTATTATACCTGCTTCCCTTAACTCTTCTTCAATTCTAATAATTTCATTATTATGTGCATTATTACCAGCCCGTTTCGATGTGTGAAGTATGTGCAATCTTGCGACTAACTCATTCGGGTCGTTCCAGTATTGAAGGTTCGGCTCAGCAACCGTGAGTTGTAAATTTTCAAGCCCCCCGCCCCTTGTTTTTGTTGTATTTGATTCAACTAATGTATCAGATGCCGGTGGGTACTGTCTTTCATACCCTTCTGTGGTTTTACTACTGGGTGAATTAAATTTTTATATTTATATGCCTTAGAACTTTTAATCTGTTGATTTGACAATTCACCCTTTTTCCAACCCCCTTATTTATTACTTATTTTCTGATTAACCACAAAGTATCATTAGAGAATGCATAAAAAGTACCTACCTTCATCCATAGACAATAGGCAACTATAGAAAGCAACTGAAACAATATTAGAGTATGTAGTGCTGTTAGATAAGTTCATTTAGCTGCTGAAACGAACTGAAATTAGCGCCGACACGGTTAATTGCATTTCCGTTTGCGTTTCCTAATTTTTCCTTTTCTCCTCATTTTCATTTTAGCTTTTTCCATTTCATTTTCATTGGAGCTATTCATGTGCAAGCTTCATCCTATGCCTATAGATAATTTTTTTACATTTCATTGTATGCGGCTTCTCTCATTAATTTATTTTATTTTTAAAGTTTTCCAACTATAATTTTATCATATACAAGGTGACCTAAGAAAACATTATTTACAGAACTAGATCATGAATGATCGTGAGATATTTTTTTTTTACATTTCGAAGAAACGGTAGTTTAGTTTTCGTTGGCCGTGTGCAATTTTATTGACTTTAAAATTAGTTCGGACAAGACGTCGCGCATATTAATGCGCGGAAATGATTTATAATAGAGCAGGTCCTCTTAACTCCTGTGGTACTCGTACTTTTCTCTTTTCGCAAGACGATTAATATCATCTTTAAACGTCGTGAGATTAACATGCCGGATGCGTGCGGAATTGTGCATTACTAAATGTCCTCGCAAGTTGACTATGAAATTAAAAATTCCCGTTCGTCGGGATTATATAATGTTTATTATACATTTCTCAAGCAAAGAGAAAGAAGAAGGAGGAGTGGCGAGTTTTTGCGAGCATCCAAGAGGGATTTACATAAGAAATATTCTGGTCTCGGAAATAAAGTACTTATAAAGACTTCTAACTCATGAGACCGACAAAGAAGAAGAGAGACGAAAACGCACACTTAACTTACTTACATAACCTAAAACTCTTTCCTGGACGGTCTTGTATCATTTACGTGTTTAACTATTTATTATAAACTGTAAATGAAGTGGGTAGAAGAAATGAACGGATTCTAACACCTCCTCCTTATGGAGATTTACATGGGAGGAGGCATTATGGAAGGAAGTACACAACAGGTTCACAATAGTTTTACTTCTTACTTACGGGAGCCGCGAAATGATTCTTCATAATGTGGCGTTTTAAATTATCGAAGTAGCGAAGTTTTGTCGCAAACTTCGCACTAAAATATTTTCTCGGTGAACATAGTGTATGAATCGCTTGGTTGAAGAAGTAAAACTATTATGAACCTTTTTTTGTACCTCGTCCCATAAAGCCTCCTCTCATGTAAATCTCCATAAGGAGGAGACCTTACAATCCGTTCATTTCTACTACTGAAGTGAACTTGATGCAGTTGTTTTGGTAAAGAGAAAATCGGTAATCTTCATTATAAATTGATATCCAAAGTCTGTAAAATCGAAACAGATCCAAATTTTCATTGCATAAATAATGAAGAAATGAACGGATTCTAACACCTCCTCCTTATGGAGATTTACATGGGAGGAGGCATTATGGGAGGACGTACACAACAGGTTCATAATAGTTTTACTTCTTACTTACGGTAGCCGCGGAATGTTCCTTCATAATGTGGCGTTATAAATTATCGCATCTCCCATTAGCTTTGTCGCAAACTTCGCACTAAAATATTTTCTCGGTGCACATAGTGTGTGAACCGCTTGGTTGAAGAAGTAAAACTATTATGAACCTTTATTGTACCTATATGTAAATCCCCATAAGGTGGAGGCGTTACAATCCGTTCATTTCTACTACTGAAGTGAACTTGATGCAGTTGTTTTGGTAAAAAGGAAATCGGCAATCTTCATTATAAATTGATATCCAAAGTCTGTAAAGTTGAAAGAGAGCCAAACTTTCATTGCATTAATAATGAAGAAAGCGACTGAATAAAACCTTGATTTGACATGGTTACGACAATTATAATAATTATACTTGAGCAAAATGATTGTACGAGAAGGAGACATTTCTCTTGGACCACGAAGTGATCTGAACAGATGTCTGACGGAGGGCGTCACTCTTCGAATCTCTTGCTAATACTCAACGACAATGCAATTAAATTTTGTTCAAACTTTTCGACAGCTCTCCCAATGCTTCCTCACTCTCGTTATAAAATAAGTTATAACAATTTTCCAACTTTTACCACACCGTGCACGGTGCACACCACACGCAGCTCAAAACGCAACTTTTCTCTAGGTCCTTATACAATTAATCATTTTCGTTACGTTTTGCAAATATAAATTATTACGCGATTTTAATTGGTTTCATTAAATGAACATGGTGGTTCAACAAGTTTCAGTGTTTTGTTTCAAAATCAGTTTTCTGCACTTGTAAGTACAAGAAAAAATTTCTTCATACGCAGGGGCGGACCGCTAGTTTTAGCGGCCCTGGGCTAACACTGTTTGCGGCACTAGCCAATTAACCAAAATCTAGATACTTGGATGATAAAATGTGACAATCAAGAGTCTCGCACTGTGTATGAACTGAAGACTAGCGTTAAACTCAATTTTGACGGTGTACAGTGTACACCAAAGTCAAAAGTATGAGTGGACATGCCGACGGTGCGACGGTGAACAGTCACAAAGAACAATTAAATGAAAAAGTGAAGAGTTTCAGGAACGCGACAGTTGATGTTTCAGGAACGCGACAGTGGATGGGCCCAATGTTCCCTCTAAGCTGCGCGCGTGCGCGCGCGCACTCCCTTTGCCCCTGCCTCGCACAAGAAATATTTGCCCAGCACAAGAAATATTAGCTGAGAGCTTTTTGTTTTGGTCACCGCGCCTTCTCGGATATAGCACTGCTCAGTCTACTGCTCAGTCTGCTGCTCAGTCAAATTATTTTGCGCGCACTGCGCATTCCGCATCCCATAAAGACCATGCTTAAATCCGCCTCTGTGCATACCAAACCATAAAACTTATTCTTATATTCTGATTAATAAAGTTATAAAGCGAAAGCGGAGATATAAAACTTTTCCCTGCCGTTTGAATGTTATAAATTTCAGACAGGCAAACTATAAATATTGCCACCATATAAATTAATAAATAATTAATCATCAGAGATGAGATAGTTTAATTAAATTGCTGATTTTGTATTAATTTCCCAATTCAATTTGGAAATTGTTTCCACTTTCCAGCAATGTAACAAAACCGCAAATATTGAAAATGTTAAGATGTTTTTCAAGTGTTTGTTGACGTTTTTCTGTATAGTGTTTTCTTGTTTCTTTAACAATATAGTGCAAATACGTTGAACTGAACTACGTAGTTCGTTACAATGTACTACACGTGAGTTGAAAGTTCTTAGTGCAATATAGTGCCCTAGGAATATACTAAACACGTTGTTGAGTTGTATAGTAGCAAGTCCTAGGTGTGAATTTTGCTGTGTGTGTAACGATGTAGGAAAAGTGCTTGTTCGATGTTCGTGCTCTTCTTATATTCGACATAAGACTCTATTTCATAGAGTTTATAACACTAGAGGTAGAGAGGCCCATACCCGGCATACACATATTTATTGCATATAAACGAGTGGCCGACTATTACAGTCATCTTTCTCAAAAGGTTACGATCACTACCGACCGAACCACAGAATATATACGCAGAAAAGTGACACTTCGTGTTATTTCGACAGGCCTCGTTTGGTGACCTTCGGCGTGTTAGCCATGTTGTGTAGAGGTTGGAATTGGCAGGAAATATGCATTTGTCAAATTTCTCTCAAAATTCCAACTCCACACAACATGGATACGTTAAAGGTTGAAAGAAGCGAAGTGTCACTTCTGTTAGTAGATATATATTCTGCGACCGAACACTTGCGTTTTGTTGGTTATGTTTAATTATTTCAAAATGAAAACTGAAATTATTACCAAAATGTATTCTTTAATTAAAATTGAAAAGATTTGTTTTCAGTCGAACATTGATGAATAAAATCCAACTGGAATCGTGCGGATGCCCTCCAGCTTGAAAACCTCAGTTTTTTTTCAGTGGTTTTCTTCATTTCACGTGACTCTTCCCGACCCGATCCGACTGGTGCGTTCACTGAGAAATATAGGGACTGATGATAAGAGATATTCTCAAAAAGGTCGCCCAATAACTTCAATCTTGAACGTTTATAGCCTCTCTAGGTTTATAAAACTATCTGCTTTATTTACTTATATGTAGAACACACACAGAGTTCTCGCCTCCACCCTATTTAAATAAACTATTTTTACTTGTTGTTCTTCGCTGTGAAGCGAACTTATGGAATAACGTAGATAACAAAGAGTCAGACTTTTTCTTATTTCACAGACTAAAGCTTTGAATACAAAATTATGTTTTTATTGGAATTATTAAAGTTATACTTAAAAATTTGAATTTTTAACTAATTTTTGACCAAAACAAAACTCTAGCTAGTCAGTAAAACTAATTTTATCTACGACCATACTCGAAAACACACTTTTTTGTACAACGTGGTGCCTTCGAAAACTATGTCTTTCATGTCAACAGTTCATTATGTATGGTATGTGCGGAAAACACTTCTCATTACGTATGGTATGTGCGGAAAACACTTTGACACTGCAAGAGCTTGCACAAGGCAATAGATGGCGCCACGGGTTCCATTTGTGAATTAATTCATGATGTTAATGAAGATGCTGATAATAAATTCATG
>JARJEB010014437.1:0-17612 GCA_030264535.1 Liometoxenus newtonarum | reverse complement strand
GTTATCTTTAAATTTTAAGGTTATGACTACAATCTGATTGCCGAGCTGCACCCTCAGGGTGCAAACCCCCTGTTTATTTGTACCGGTTCAATTGTAGCTTTATGAATGATTGATATGTTAACAACTAATAATGAACCGTAGTGTGTACATGTGACTCGAAAGGAACAGAAGTTTCCATTTGCGATAAAGCGTCTGGAAGATGTATATGCAAAGAAGGTTACACCGGTGAGAAATGCGATCAGTGCGACAAGAACTACTTCGGCTATCCAAACTGTAAACCATGCAATTGCAGTGTTACTGGTTCTTCCGGCACAACATGCGGAATCACTGGTAAATGTACATGTCTCACGGGATTCGCCGGTCGTACATGTGAACAGTGCAGTTCCGGTTACTATCAGTATCCTGAATGTTTACGTAAGTATAAACACGTATAAACACGTGAAAAACGGGAGTATTCATTTGTTATTATTCTATCATTCAGCATGTGATTGTGATTCGCACGGTGGCGAAGGAGTATCGTGCAATGACGATGGAATCTGCCAATGTAAACACAATTTTGACGGTGATAAATGCGACAAATGCATGGAGGGCTTCTACAATTTCCCAGCATGTGAGGAATGCAATTGTAATCCGGCAGGGGTGATCGCCGCGTTTGCCGGTTGCGGATCGGTGCCGAAAGGCGAGTTGTGCCAATGTAAGGATCGCATTGAGGGTCGTATCTGCGATAAATGTAAGCCATTATATTGGAATCTCAACGCACATAATACGGCTGGTTGCGAGGAGTGTCATTGCCACATTCCGGGGGTTCTGGGTGGCATTGCAGTTTGCGGTTCGGAACATGGACAATGTACTTGTAAGCCAAATGTTGTTGCCCGAGGATGTACGGAGTGCGATGATTATACTTACAATTTGCAGGAGGATGACTTATTTGGTTGTACAGGTGAGTAAATCCCACGAGATATGCAGATTTAAAGCTGATTTATCTGAATGTGCATGTATTTCATTTATTTAATGTATAATTAAAAACAAATAGATTGTGGTTGTGATGTTGGTGGATCAATCAGTCCAATTTGCGATAAATCGTCCGGTCAGTGCCATTGCCAGCCGCGTATAACCGGACAAACGTGCAAGGTACCTATAGGTATGCACTACTTCCCTACATTATACCAACACCAGTATGAAGCTGAAGATGGTAGAACGCAAGATTCCGATGTTCGCTATGCTTATAACGAAGAGGACTTTCCGGAGTATTCGTGGAAAGGGTACGCCGTGTTCAGCGTGCTGCAGGTACTCTTCTGTTCCCTTAATCTATTTATTATTAATTGAAATATTCTTTGATCAACGCAGAAAGAGATATTCCAAGACATAAACATCTATAAGCCTTCTTTATATCGCGTTGTACTACGTTATGTAAACAAAGGAGCTATTCCCATAACTGGTGTAGTGAAAGTAACACCTGAAAATGCTCAGGACCACGAGCAATTTTACTCTGTCACTTTCCAAAACACAACGAAACCGTCTTTTGTGACAATCACCTCTGCAAATGTCCCTGTTGCATTTGTTATGAATCCGGGGAAATGGACGGTTAGCATTCAAGCTGAAAAGCAACTACTGCTCGATTACTTCGTCGTACTTCCGGAGGAATTCTACATGGCGACGATTTTGAATCAAAAGGTGATTGAGCCATGCAGAATCAACGATGCCACTAAGTTATGCAGACTTTTCAAGTATCCAGACATTGCTCGCTTTGATACGACGTTGGGTTCCGGCGCTTTTATAGATTTGGACGATGGCGCCATGTCAAATCCTTCTAGTTACTATGAGGATGCGGAACACTTGGCCAAACTGAACATCACAACGCGAAGTCGCATTCCAATGATAAACAACGAGCAACCGGAAATCGATTACAAGATAACTTTGAAAAAACCCGGAAAGTACGTTGTCATCGTAAACTATGTAACACCATTGGACAACTTGACGACTCACACGTTAAACGTCACAGTTGCCAGGGATGATGAGGATGTCACATCGGACAAAATCATTCTCTATAAGTGCCCCTACACGACAATGTGTCGGCAGGTAGTTGTAGATAACGATGGGATCGTTTCCATTTACACTGCGGACGAGAATGAGCTTCATGTAAAGCTAACCGGGCCGAAAGCCAATGTTGGTGTCCATAGCATCGTGGCGATACCTCATAGGGACTGGTCCTTGGACTACATCCAACCGAGACCGATTTGTATCCGTAAAAACGGACAATGTGTAAGTTCCACATATCCAAACGTACCCGAATCCAAAAAGATTCGCTTCGAAAAGGAAGCTGTCGTCAATGAAGATCAACCGAAACTTATTGTTAAAATAAACAACGGCATCAACTACGTTTACTTGAACGGAAGTACAAATACAAATATGATCGACATTCGTGCAAAAGTTGCTAATCCCGGCTTGTACACTTTTATCGTTCACTTTTATCAACCAGACTATCCGGAATACGATTTGGATGTGTTGATTCAAAACGGTTTCATGTACGAAGCATCAGTACCGGTTCAACATTGTCCTAAGACTTATGGATGCCGCGCAGTTGTGACACAAAAAGACGGCACTAACAAATTCTCCTTGACGGAGAACTTCATGATAACGCTTGCTGTACCGACAAACAAAAACGTTCACATTTACTTGGACTACATGCTGGTGGTACCTTCAGATCTGTATGATCGTCGCATGACTGAAGAAGACGACTTCGATCGCACTGATGAGTTTATATCCACATGCGGACAAAATCACTTTTACATTGACACCAAAGAGGAAGGATTCTGTCGGGATTCCGTCTTTTCGATTACGGCTGGATACAATGCTGGTGCCTTGAGGTGTCAGTGCGATTACGCTGGAACGTTGAGCTTCGAATGTGAGAAATTCGGTGGGCAATGTCAATGTAAGGAAAATGTAATTGGCAGGGAATGCTCGATATGCAAGACTGGATATTACGGATTTCCGGATTGCAGACCGTGCAATTGTCCTAGTAGTTCAACGTGTGAGCAGAACACTGGTCAGTGTATATGTCCACCGAGAGTTACTGGTGAACTCTGCGACCAGTGCGAGCCGTTAACGTACGGGTTTGATCAGTTTATGGGATGTGAAGAGTGCAAGTGCAATCAGCTAGGTGTTGAGTACAGTTTGCAGTGTGATTTGTACAATGGAAGTTGCCCGTAAGTATTTTTCAGGAGCTGCATCAGTTAAAGGAGCTTTTCCAGGTGGCGATATTGCGATGGAGCTGTTGATTGGTGGAAATTAAAAATTGGTATTTTATTATGGTAAGATTGGTACTAAAACTAGGGATATTTGGTTGCATAATCCTGTGTGAAAACATCGGGCACTTTTCTCAGCCAATCACAACTCTCGCGCAAAATCGCTACACGGCAACTAAGCTTCTATACAATTTCTATGAAAACAACTTTTCGGATTACAGATGTAAACCGAATATCTATGGAAGAAAATGCGATACGTGCCTGGCCGGACACTTTGGCTTTCCATACTGTCACACGTGTGAGTGCAACTTAGATGGAACCACGAAAGACATCTGCGATGAGTACTCGGCCGAATGCTACTGTAAGAAGTTGGTAACGGGCGCCGCGTGCGACATATGCGTAGAAGGCACTTACAATTTGCAGGCTGGGAACGAACAGGGCTGCACTGAATGCTTCTGTTTCGGCAAAACAAACAGATGCTACGCTAACAACCATTTGTATCGCGTGAAGATGCTTCAAATGGACGGCTGGGAAGTGGTCACTGTCAACGACACAACTGACAGTTTGGATGTTACCACGCTGAATGTTACTCTTCATAGGCCGAACAAGGAAGCCATCGGTTTAGAGATCAAGGACAACAACAAAAACAAAACGTTGTATTTTGCAGCGCCACGAGAATATCTAGGCAAACAATTGTCTGCGTACGGTGGTTTCCTGAACTATTCAATTTTCTATACGATTGGTGAGTCGGGTAAAGCCACATTAAAACCGGATGTGATCTTGCTAGGTGTCAATAACTATTTGAAGTATATCGGGTTTGAACAACCACCTGCTGCGGTGGATTTCCATTCGGCATTGGAGATTGTGGAGAACAACTTTTTGTTGCCAACTGGCATCCCCGCAAAACGCGAACATGTCATGACAGTTCTTAAAGATTTGAGAGCTATTTATATCAGAGCCACGTATTGGAGTGCCACGCAAACATCTCGCATGACTGAAGTGACTTTAGACGATGCGACGAAACTTTACAGTCGCGACTATCCGTATCCAGTCATAGCTAGTACTGTCGAGCACTGCGATTGTCCACCGAATTATCAAGGTCTCTCATGCGAGGAGTGTGCCCGTGGGTACTATCGAATCAGCACTGGCCCACATGGCGGCTACTGTGTCCCTTGCACGTGCAACGGACACGCAGACGAATGCGACGTAAACACCGGCATCTGCATCGAGTGCCAGCACAATACAGTGGGGGATCATTGCGAACAGTGCGCAATCGGTTATCATGGTAACGCGAAGCACGGCACCAAAATGGATTGTTTGATCTGTGCCTGTCCGCTGCCCATTACGGGCAACAACTTTGCATCGGGTTGTGATGTGAGTGCCGACGGAGAGAAGATTCATTGTTCTTGCAATGAGGGGTATGTTGGGGCGCGTTGTCAATCCTGCGGTTCTGGGTTTTATGGTCGGCCTGAGATACCTGGCGATTTCTGTAAGCCATGCCAATGTTCTGGTAATATAAATACGAATGATTTAGGTGCTTGCGATACTGTTTCCGGAGAATGTTTGAAATGTCTTAATAATTCTTTCGGCGCTGCATGTGCTTTATGCGCTCCGGGCTATTTCGGAGACGCGATTAGTGCTAAGGATTGCCAGAGTTGCGTTTGCGATACGGATGGCACCGCGAAATGCAATAGCAATACAGGCGAATGTCAATGCAAGACGAATGTGATTGGCGATAAATGTGATCGATGCAAGGATGATCATTATGGTTTTGCTTCCGGAGGCGGATGTTTGCCGTGCGATTGCGACGCATCGTCGATTGGCACGCAATGTGACGATGCAACTGGGCAGTGTAGGTGTAAACCAGGCGTTACTGGCCGGACATGTAATAAATGCAAAGCTGGTTATTGGAATTTAACAATAGACGGATGCATTTGTAAGTAAAATTTGAATTCAAAAGTTTAATGACGTCATTTTCGTGTTTGCCAATCATATTAAAGCAAGAACGTGGCAACGCTGTATGCTGTGAAAAATGGCGAAAATGACATTGACAGCGTTCTTTTTTTTTTTTGTTAAATTTGATTTGATCAAATTTCATTGGCTGAGGAGAAATAACTTTTTTTTTTTTGAAAAATGCAAAAACTACAAATTTCAAATATAATAATGCAATTTCTGTTGTACAGCTTGTGGATGCAAAGATGAATTCTCAATCGGTGTCGGTTGCAATGCACTTAATGGCCAATGCGAGTGTTTGCCCGGTGTTACCGGCGACAAATGCGATCACTGTCCCTTCAGGTGGGCCTTCGTCAAAGAGTATGGATGCGTTGGATGTGATACCTGTACCGGTGACTTGCTAGACTTCACAGATCACTTGGCCTCGCTAATAGATCCAATTCAAAATGAATTCAATGTAAGTTGACTTATCTTCATAACCAAATAACATAATTTCAATTTCAATAATTAATTATAGAGTGTTGGATCCGGATTCTTTACAACACGTCGCCTTGCGCACATCAACGACACAATAACAAAACTGAAACCAAAAGTCGATGCTTTAACACCCGATAAGGTGAATGTGATACCGATTTTAACGGAATTGGACACAATGGACAATGAAGCGAATAACATGAATCGCAAATCGAATTATTCGCTTGATAATAGCAAAAGTTTGGTCAGAGGTGCTTCGGATCTACGAAGCAAAGCCACGTTGACATTGGACAAAGTTCAGCAAGCCAGTGACGATGCAGACAACACGATTGACGATATCAATAACTTATCCACAAACTTACTGGAAAGTCAGGCACCAAGGATTGACACGGCGCGTAAACTGGCCGAAGAACTACTGAACCAAATGAAGGTTTACAATCTAAGCGAGCGTGAGGACGATGCGATGGAACGATTGGACAAAGTGGATGATTTAATGGAGGACTTGATGACTTTCAAGGTGCCTTTCGATGAGTTTAGCAGTCAGATTAAGGAGATCAAAATGGATATGCGGTCTTTCAACGACAAACTTGACGATTTGTCGAATCATACGCAGTTTTCACTTGCCAAGAGTCAGGAGGCCAAGAACTTGTACGATCGCAATGGGTAAGTGAAATTATTATTTTAATACATTCCTTAAAAAAATATGCACATAACAATATAACATTTTTGTTACACCAAAAAAACATCGAAATTCGTGTTCGTACATTTGATCAGAATATCAAAAATTAATATGCCATAATATAAAGTTCACAACTGCTGCTTTCGATTTGCACATTTCGATACAGTTCAGAGTTTGCACTGATCCAACAAATCTAAAACAGCCATCTTGTTGTTCTCATTTTGACATTTTGAGTATTTTCACCTGGGTTTGTAAGTCTCTTAAGTAATATTTACTTTCAATAATTAACTAACAATTTACTAAGAATGATTTTGTCAACAATAACGTTTTTTCAATAAGAAAATCATAATAAATAGGTAGGATTCGTATAAAAATAGTGTAAATGCTTAAAAATAATAGGCACCGAAACGTTTTGTTTAATGTTTAATTCCTTTAATTTTTAACTCGTCTTTCACTTTCCACACAACTAACTCCATGGCGGCCAGCGCGTCTTCCGCACTGTCATGTCCAGCCACATCGTTTTGTATAATCTTTTTGAGGTATTCACTGGCCAAAGCCCTGAGGGCTCGTTTATGCGGTAATCCGAACTTGTGCGGAAACATTACCGACGTATCGACAATGGTATTATGTATAATTTTAAGCGCTTTCATATCCGATTCCAGCGAATGCCCGATGAGTATAGTCTGGGCAGTGCACAAATTCAAAATGGTTGCTTGAATTTGTAGAATTGTTGTTGTCGTCTTGTCCATGTGCTCTTGCGTGATGCCCGAAAAGCGGGTATTGTAATCGATGATCGGGTTAAATGGTTTTACAAATGATTCGTAGACAATTTTCGATTTGGAATCGACAACGGTAACGCGAGTTAGCTCAAGTCCTTTGGTCGTGTAACACATTTCACAATCAAGCGCGTAAACGGCATAGTTACGTGGATCATCTTCGCGTTCAGATTCAAAAGTTGATTGGAAACCTTCGAATTCCCGATCGACAGAGATTTCGCTAACGTGGGTGTTTGATATGACGCATCCAGTGTCCTCTGTGCTCTTGCAACACAAATACGTGCGCTCCCCACGAATTGTGCGTTTCCTCAACGGGTGGTAACAGCATTCCTCTTCAAACAACGGAAAGCCATCGCGATTAATCAGATAGAGATTGTTGCATCGACAGCAGATTCGTTGATTTTTCTCTAAGCACTCTGAACTCACTGTATGTTTGTGTTCATTGTTGATAACAGCCCGACCACGCATTGGACCCTGTCGTGGAAAACCATGCACAACAAGCTCTTCTTCACTGAGAATAAAACCTTTCACCAAGTCATAGAAGCGTTTACCATCCAACCACGAATCGGCTTTTAAATTCAGAGCCTCGCCAACTTGCACCGCCCCGAGACCGGATGCCTCGCGCACTTGTATCTCTTTACGGAGCCGATTCACAGCCAACATTGCCGAGTTCCTATAAGTTACCAATGCCGCACATCTTTCATAACATTTGAACTCTTCATTGAGCGCGCGTGCATGTGCATCGTCAGTGGTAACATACAGCTTCACGCATTCATCAGCCAAAAGACACAAATATTTCGTACGTACATTCACTGGTAGTTTGGACTTATCCGCTTGAAGAACATCTGGCAAGTTGGAAAGCGAAGCATCGGGAACATGTGCAGCTCGCATTGCTCCTTTTCCAATCGTTTGAGCGGCTGTTCTAGCCGCATGAGCACTTGCACGATTCTTGATTTCATCGATTCTGGCTTTCGCCATTTGAATCGACGCTACGTTAGAAACGGGAGCAATTCGTCGGATTGGCTTAGTCGTGGGGGTACTCGAACGTCCACTAAGAATATCATCAATCAATGAAGTTGATGGCGGAGCGGGACGAAGTGGAGGTAAAGTTCTTCTAAGCCCGTTTGGTTTGGGCCTCTTTACTTCCCCAACTACTGGTGGAACAGCAACCGAGGCAGATCTCTTGATATTCTTCATTGCTTGCATGATATTATGACCTTCGTTCGCGTCATGTGCTTGCCGAGCTTTGCGTATTCGATTTTGAAGCACTGAACCGGCAGCTTGGATGTGTTTGACTGCCACATGCGGTTTTGATTCTTCTTTCGCAGCTGCAGCGTTTGAATAAGCTATGCGTTTCTTCCCAGTTGCATAATCCTGAACGCCAGCGCCAGCTTCTTGTACTTCCGGTTCATTAGGTTTAGACTGAGGCAAAAGAGGCACTTCTTCGGGTGGCTTGTACTCGTTGAAAATTTTAAAACATTCGTCTTCGATCATCATGCTATCAATGTCAGGATCATCGTGAAAATCTATATCTACATCTACGTCATAATCGTCAGGCTCAAATTCAACATCTCTGTTTTTATCTTTATCAGGAACTTTGTTATCTTCCTTCTCATTCTTATTACTATCGGAATTAGAATTAGTGTGTGACTTAATGTGTTTTTCTTTGTCCTTGTCTCTATCTTTATCTTTAATTTTGTCTTTGTGGCTTTTACTACTTGAACTTTTTGTTGAAGTTGATGAGCAACTACTTCGGCTCTGTTTGTCTTTCCTGTCTTTGCTACGCGAACTTTTATTCTTGGAATCATGCTCTTTCGATGACGAACTTTTATTTCTATCGCGTTTATCTTTATCCCTATCTCTATCTCTGTCAGTTTTATGTGTTTTAGACTTACTTGTTGTATCACTCTTTTTATTTGCTCTATGTTTACCTTCTTTCATTTTTTCTCCCCTTGTTTTACTATCTTTGGATTGCTCTGTATCTCCTTCTTTATCTTTATGCTTCTTATCAGTCACATCTACCTTTTTGTTAATACTCGTATCCTCATCACTAATCGACGAATCAACTAAAATTTCATCAATCATCTGAAATTCTTGAGCCAATTCATCAAAGTCGAATTCGGCTTGTTGATGGGCCCCATCTTGAAGTTGGATGATGGGTGTTGGAGTATACGTCGTAATAATCTCCTTGCCTTTCTTTTCCCCTGTGGAAATCGCATTATTCGATACCTGATTAGATAGGACACTTTTAGGTGTAGGTTTGTATGTCGGTCGATCTTTGATATTGAAACTGCTGCGCGTCGACGATCTCACTACGTCGGGCACGTAGCTGATTGGTATATGACTTTTATTACTGGCTAATTCACTCTTCGGCGTTGGTTTGTACGTGGGAATCGCTGTTTTCGACGGCGAGGTGTCTTCGTTCTCTTGTTGTGTTTTCTTGCGGTGACGGAAGTGACAATAGGGCCGCCCGCACGATCTCTCATGGTAAGGGCAATCAATGTCCTTAAAGTAACCCTTTGTCGGCAGCATTTTATTGATACAATTTCATTAATTTTCTCATTTATTTTGTGAAGTTTAAAGAATTTTTATTGCACTGAAGAACGACTCTGAAAACTACAACAGTGAACATAACCTTACATTTTTCTTTACTGACTAGTAGAGATGTCAAAAATAATCGATGTTTTCCAAATATGATAATATCGATATACAAATTCGATTGTCTATTGAAAAATATCGATATACCGATTATTTCGTTAAAAATCACTGCTAAACATTAGAATCAGAGCAGTAATCTGCTAATTGTAACCAGTATAAGCTGCGTTCGGCTATTAAGACAGTGGAGTGGGGTTTTTATACGTATAAAAAGATAGCTGAATTCACTCTTTTTGGAATAGCCGAACGACTAAAGACCGTTTAGTTTAGAGTGAAAAGAGTCAATAAAGTTTAATAGTCGAACGCAGGTATAGATGACATTTCGAAAATTTCTCTGCGGTTGCTATTAGTCAGTTAATTATCCGAGGTCGAAGGTTTCAAATATATTTTTTTTACTTAACATGTAGAATCGATAATATTCATACATCGATATTTTCCTACCTGCATCGATTAAACGGTTACCTTGATAAATTTCATCGATTAATCGGTATGTTCGATATATCGATATCTCTGCTAGTTTTGACATCCAACTTGACATTTTTCATTGACACCAGCGCCTCTAGTTCTCATCTCTATAAATTAAATTGTAGCAACTTGAAAGTTTCAAAAAAATCTATGAGAAAATAAAAATTATAAACTTTTTATCGTAGCGATTGTGTAATTGGTTATTATAGTGTCAGTTCCTGTGATTATACTATCGTTCTCCAACTCAAGGACTTTCATTATCTCAAATGAGAGAAAATTGTATAAAAACAACTTGTTAACGAAATTATTTCATTTTAACTATAGCAAAGATCGTCTTGAGAAAAAGTTAACAAGCATCAATACGCAAGCACAAGAAACGCAAAAGGACATCAATGAATCACAAGGACTTAACAAAAATGCCACAAAGTTCTTGGAAGATGCGCATAAAAACTATGAAGAAATGGAAAGCCAATTTAATGGTTTCTTCAAGCTGAATACAGACTTCGATGAAAATTTGAAGAATAATGATGAAGAAATCACGAAATTAGAAGAGAAAGTCCCCAAAATGGAGCAACACACGGACGATTTGTTGAACCATGCCAACGATCTGGATAAAATTTTGAATGAAACTTTAGTCAATTCAGAAAGCGCTGTGAAAGCAGCAACAGCTTACAACGTCATCAAGTCAACAATAGAAGAAGCTAAGGATTCCGCTGAACAAAGCGATAGTGTAAGCAAAACTACCGCGGCTTTATTGGACGAATTGGAGGACGTTACCATTAAATCTGAATTGGATTCAGGTTCTTTGCTGGACGCAGCCGAAGATGAATTGAATATCCTTAAGAGCATGGAGCCCAATGTAACTGACGCTGCTCAAAGACTGATACCTATTCAAAACCAACACAATCACAATAAAGAAGTCTTGGACAATATTGACAGGTTACTGAAGAATTACCACACGAAGAACTTGGATCAGATCTTGTTAGATGCTTCAAAGAATGCCGAAGAGGCTGGGGAAAATGCCAAAGGGACTTTGGACGAGTCAGAACGCGGCTTCCGCAATATCGAATACAAATTGCTCGATTCTAAGACTTTGTCACCGAAAGTGTTCGATACGAATCAACAAATTTTACAGGTACAGAAACAACTTGAGACTGTAAACGAAAAACTACCGGAAATCATCAACACGATCAAAGATATGCCGAAAAAACAAGCGCAATCGGAGATTAAAGAGAATTTGGAAAACAAAATCAATAAACTCAATGAACAAATTGCAGTTGCTCGTGACCTGGCCAATCGCATTGAAGTTGGTTTGAAATTTAATCCGCGAACCACGTTGGAGCTTCGCAATCCTAACAATGTTGCTGACTTGAGCACTTCCACACAGATTTCGGGATACTTCAAGACCGGCGAACTTGACGGCTTGTTGCTCTTCTTAGGAAACGCTAACGGTACGAATATCGGAAGGACGAAAACCGATGATTATATGGCACTGCAGATTGTAAATGGCTATCCAACGTTGACGATGGATTTGGGCAATGGAGCTGAACAGATTGTGAATCCAAAATATGTTGCTGACAACGAATGGTATCAGTTTATTATTGATCGTACCGGATTGAACGCCAAACTGACGATTAAGGAACAACTCAAGGATAATCGCGAAGTTGAGACCGTCAAAGAACTGCAACTGGAAGGTCCTCTCTCTATATTTAACTTGGATAAGAATCAATCCAAGTTGTTTGTGGGAAGTCATCCCATTGACTTTGAACCGCCGTTGGATATTCATAAGAATTCGTTTGATGGTGCCGTCGAGGGGCTTGTCATTGGCGACACGCCGGTTTCATTGTGGAATTTCAATCGTGGATATGAAAATAACAAAGGTGCAGATCAAAGGAACAAATTTTGGACGCAGAGTCCCGGCTATAGGTTCAATGGAAACGGGTATACTATTTTTAATTCACGTTCGCTTCAGTTTAGAGCTTCTTCGGATGTCAAATTGCATTTTAAGACATTTGCCAGTGAAGGACTGCTTTTCCTGTACGGGAATGAACAGAACTTCTTGTCGTTGGAACTTAGAAATGGCAAAATCTTATACAAGGTAAGGAATTACTTAATAATACAATCTTGAAATAAGTTCACTTGAATTGAAAATATTTAAACTTTGAAGTATAATCTTGGAAGTGGTACGAAAGTGTGGCACACGACAAGCACATATAACGATGGAAACTGGCACATTGTCAATGCCATTAGACACGGGCCAAATGGTAGATTTATCGTCGATAATGAAGAGATACAAAATAAAACTGCTGCTATCAGCGGTCACGTGTTGGATCAACATGACACTTTCTTTGTTGGCGGCTATCCGCAAATGCACAAAATCAAGGACGTTACCAACGTCGATTTTGATGGTTGCATCGATGAATTGATGATCATGGGACGGCCCATTCAACTCTCAACTAACATCAAATCATATGGTGTACAACCTGGTTGTCCTGTCAAGGTAAGAGAAGAAGGAATAAATCAAGATTATATGAACAAAACAAATTGAACAATACGAAAATGCAGCAAATGTTTCCAAAATTAAAGATTGCTTTTCCGTTCAGTTTTGTTGAACTTAATTAACGCTTAGCGTATGTTGCAACTAGTTTCGCCAAAATTAAAGGCAGCAGGCATAGATCGCCACTAAATATACAAAATATTGTTTCGTTTGTGTTTAGGCGAAACTAGTTGCAACATACGCTAAACCCAGCGCTTCTCAAACTCGTATTTCTCCCCCCGCCCCCCTTTGACCTTCAATAATTCTGCGGCTCCATGCATAAAATAGAAGAGTATAAACCAATAGGCAGTAACTTATTTAACTAGAACTACGTTGCCGATACTATGTTCATTTATTTCGTTTATTCGCGCCCGTTGGGCCGCGCCCCACAGTTGTTTGAGAAGCGCTGGGCTAACCATTAATTAAATTCAACAACAGAACTGAAGGGAAAAGCTATCTTTAATTTTTGGAATTTTCCTGCATTTTCATATTATCAACCTTCATACCTAATTGGTATCACCTCGCTTATCACATCAAATTGAAGACGTTAAATTGTTTTTGCAGTTCAGCAGACTTGTATCGTTCTACCCATCGCGAGGTGGTTACGTGAAAAAGGACAACGTCTCATCGTCTAACGACTTCAAAGTTAATTTGAAATTCAAAACCAAAGAGAAATCTGGTTTAATTTTCTATGCCACTGATAAACTACAAACTGCCGGTATATCTTTGGCTTTGGACGAAGGGCACTTGAAGTTGATCAGTCAGAAAACTGAGCTGCTAACTCGCGATAATACATTCAACGATAACGAATGGCATGTGGTGAGTGTTCGACACAATAACAAAGTATTACGGCTTGATTTTGACGATATTGGCTATAAAGTGTAAGTATAATTGTTATTTATGCCAATTTCTGTTCTTACGATTTGTTTTTTTGTTTGTTTGGCTTTAGAACTGATGCGTCTCCACCACCGTTGCACATACTTTACGGCGACATATACATTGGTGGTGTGCCCAGAACGTACGTAATCCAAAAAGGAAACATCGTCAACTACTCCCCGTTTTCAGGATGTCTTGCCGATGCGACTGTCAATGGCAACCTTATCAATTTCGCCAACTCCACCGATAAATACGGGGAGGAACTCGGCAAGTGTATACTTGATAAACAAATTGGCAGCGATTCAGATATACATGTCGTTCCTGCTTTACCACCGTTAGAGGAAATTGAAATGAATGTAACCGAAGAGCCAGAGGTACAAACTGAGATTTCCAGTAAGAATGATACACCTCAACGAGGCGATGGTGGTAAAGATGATGGTGCGACGGATGTTGAAGCCGAAGCTGAGGTCGACTTGGAAGACATTGAAACAACAACATGGCCAACGCCACGATCACTTCCTCCGATGACGACTGCCACACCATCGGTTTGCGTCCTTCCGCTAGAACCACATATAGATCAGGACAGTTTGCGCGCCGGTTCGTACAGCTACGGCACTGAAAAAGGAAGTAGACTGGAATACAGCGTCGCCAGGGGTAAAGTACGCAAAGCATTTTCGTTCAGTTTGGAATTCAAAACGCTATCGAAAAATGGGATCATTTTCTATGTGTCGGATGCGACTCATAAACAATATGCCGCGTTGTATCTGCACGAGGGATACGTCAACTTTACTTTTAATAGTTTAGGCAAATCGGCAATGATACGTTCGGAGATATTGTATAGTGACAATGTTTGGCACAAAGTCACATTCTCACGGGAGTTTGCCGCTGGAACGCTGGAAATCGACGAGGAAATTAACACAGCGACAGCGTCACAAAACATTACTAAGTTGGACATCTCGCAGCCGTATTACCTCGGGGGTGTTGCTGAGAAAATCTACAATCATGAGTCGTTCCCTCTCAAAATGATTGATCAATTTGTCGGATGCATACGAAACTTCCAAATGAACGACAAACCGATGGAGAATCCAACGACGCATAAGGTATTGACTTGTTCGGATAACATGGAACCAGGTGTTTTCTTTTCGTCGCAAGGCGGGTACGTTCGATTGAAGGAGCGTTTCAAGGTTGGATACGAACTTGAAGTGAAGATGGATATCCGTCCGCGGGCGTTAAGCGGTCTTATCATGGCAGTCCACGGTAAACGCGACTATTTCGTCTTGGAACTAGACAACGGCGCTTTGAAACTCACTGTTGATAATGGCAAAGGACCGATCACAACTAAGTTCCAGCATAGTTCACCGCATCAGTTCTGCGATGGCTCATGGCATTCAATTCAAGGTAATTTTAGTTGTGTATTTACTTATTAAAAAATTAAAAATGATTTTGTTTTTGCAGCCGTTAAGTCAAAGAGCGTTGTAACGCTTGCAGTCAACGGCATTTATTCGGATCCAGGAATTGGCGATCACAAGTCTGCTTCGACTGACACAATCGGTTATTTGTTCTTAGGTGGTCATCGAATGATACAAAAAGCGAAGGGTATCACAGTGCGCACGCCATTTGTCGGTTGTATTAGAAATGTCATGGTGAATAGCCATTCAGAGATACATATCACTCAAAGCATGGCTGAGGGCGGTGTGCAAATAGGATCATGTCCTACGAATTAATCAAAAAGAATGAGTTTACGTTTTATCACTAATAGTATAAGTAAGGACCAAACCACAGTTCGTCTTGACGTGAAAGAATTCACTTCACATATTAGAAGTACAAGTTCGCAATGAAGTTCCGCGTTTTAATAATTTTTGCTTTTGTTTTAAAACTTTCTGTAACAGTTTTGTCTAGAAAAAGTGGTTTGGACAATTTTATCAGTAGAAGGAAGATTGATAACTATAAAATTACTATATTAAATGATTTGAATGAAGTTAATCGTACTTGGATTGAATATCATTATAATTTCAAAGAAGAAGGCAACGGAAATATTGATACTAACATCGCTGATGATACTAACACAACGTTTGCGTTATCTTATGAAAATGAACAAGAAAATGAGACTATTAACGTCTATTTCATCCCATCCGAACATCAATTTGACTTTGACTGTAGATGTGAACATGGAAGTTCGTATACTCCCAAACTGTTGGCAATTTTAAGCGACTATGACGCTTTAACATATTCATATTTCAATAGTTCGGATACGGATGATTGGAAAACTGTTGATTTAATTGTTTGTCACGGATATGGACACAATTACATAGAGAAAGGTTTTATTCCGCTTTTTCAAACCTTAAAGTCCAGGTAACATTGTTAATTTTGGTATTTTTTGATTCTTTATCGAAATGATTTGGTTTGTGAGGTGATTTCTTAGGGCCATTTCACACCAAGCCAGTCAAGCCATCTCGTCAAGTCAAGTCCAATAAAATCAAGTCTACATAGATAGGCGATGACCTTGAATTACTGTCCCGATTGCCGCCATGTTGATTATCAGCAACTCAATACATTTATTCAAATTCGAATGACGTTGTCTGGCGAGTTGTCAAATTTGTTGGGTAATTAGGGACAAGCGCTTAGTTATTTGTGTGCCAGCTAGGGGCGTTGTTGTCTATGCAAAAATACATGGGCAAATTTTCATAGCGTATCTATGAAGTTATTAGAAATCTTTGGTTACTTCACACCGAATTCCCTACTGTAGTCATTCGCTGTGAAATAACTGATTGACTTGATGTTATTGGACTTGACTTGACGAGATCGCTTGACTGGCTTGGTGCGAAATGGCACTTAAGCTTCAGCTTAAGCTAACCAGTATACAAGGTGTCCCATAAAAGCGCTACTGACATCATCTTTGTTTTTTTTATATATAGCACCCCCTAACTTTTTCTTCATTTCCGAATTCTGCATAAAATTTGGAACGTCTGATTCTCTATAGTCCAGAGATTATTCTAACTTTGGTTCTAAACAAATCTAACCGTTGGCACGCTATTTTAACTTTTATGAAGTGCCAAAAATGTCAACTTGCAAGGGGCACCTCAAAAAGTTAAGGAAACTTGGTACTTTAATTTTTCGTCTATTTCTAACCGTTTAGACCAGCGTTTTCCAAACTGTGAGGCGCGCCTCCCTAGGGAGGCGCGGACTAGTCTAAGGGGAGGCGCGAATATTTATGCGAAACAGGATTTTCTGCCTTAGCTGCAATGAAATCAAAATATCGAGCTCGTTTAGTTGTAGAAAATAAGCTACGAGTATCTCGTCACTAACACCAAGATTTGATAAACTTTTTGTGTTTTTCTTATTTTATGAAATGGGAGCGTGGGGGAGGCGCCAAATGATTAAATATTTTTAAGGGAGGCTTAGTAACATCAAGTTTGGAAACCGCTGGCGTAGGATAAGTACTTACTTGCATTTAAAAGGTTTTTCTCCCGTATGAATACGCACATGGGAGTTGAGGTTGCTCAAAAAATTGAACGATTTGCCGCAATAGCTGCACATGTATTTCCGTTCATTATTGTGGAATTGCATGTGTAAATTAAGAGAAGTTTTCTGAGAGAAAGCTTTATTCTTGCAAATTTTGCATTTATAAGGCTTCTCCCCGCTGTGCGTACGCATATGCAAACGAATATAAAGCGGTTGGTAAAGTTTATGACAAACTTTACATTTCACTTTTTTCTTTCCATCTTCAGCTACTTCTTGTTCATGTTCTTGTTGTTCTGTTTTCACTTCTTCTTGCTCGATCACAGTTTCAAGTGATTCTTCCATACTGATTACTTCATTCGCATCGCATGTCGTCTCAATTTTGGTTTCTAGTATTGTTTGATGTCGCAAGTAATTTTCGATGTATTCCTGTGCTTTGTTACACATCTGTTGGAATTTGTATGCTGCTTTTGCATTACTGAAACATGTTGTGC
>JARJEB010014433.1:0-12276 GCA_030264535.1 Liometoxenus newtonarum | reverse complement strand
TAAATTTGATTTTATACTGGTAGGCAACCATACGGACATTTGTTCTTAGCTCAGACAGCTGTTAGTTTGTCTGCCTACCACAAAAATATCAAAATTACCAATTTTCTTTAATTTTTTTTTCGAGCAATAATTTTATGAATTATTAATGTAATTTTTTTGTGTTTTAAAGTTTGCGACAGGGGACCTAAAGTTTTTACCATGTAGATAAGTCCCTACGGGAAATCTTAAAAACGCACTGTATAGTTTTGGGCCCATAATTTCTAATCAATGTACCTATATACGTTTATTCTTCGTTAGCACAAGTTAGAGATAGCACAATGATGATAATAAAATCCATTATCGTTGCGACAGACAAATTACCTGGACGTCTCGTGTAATTCGTTAATAAATACGGCGTGACTCGTACGTTTACGTTTAGCCAGAACGATGTTATCTCGGGCAAGCGCCCGCTAATTTATACACCGTGCTCTTTTGTTTAACCGTTGTGTTTTGTCCACAGGGGGCCGACGAGGATGATGGTGCTTCGGTCACGTCGGTGAGTTTAACTTTTCAATACAATTTTTTTATTAAGTTTATTTTTCAAACATATTCTCCCAATTACCTATATACGTTAAGTAGGTATTTGTTTGAGTTTAAAATTTGTAATTTTTGGTAGAATTTATATACCATTCTTCTCACTACTCTAAATAATACCGAGTCGTAATTAAAAAGACTTTTACTGCTTTTGGCCGAATAAATAACCATTCAGTCAAGTAGTAGTGACAGCTCGTAAAACGTGTGATATATATTTTTGTTACAGTTGGAGCCAAAGAAATGTGCTGCTTGGAATGTGGCGGCAGCCAAGGGCGACTATCAGGAGCTGGCCAAGCTCGCAAACAAGGAGCCACGTCTCGTCAAATTAAAGGTAGGATTACAAAATTTTTACGTTCCAATCGATCTCTTCTCTCCTCGCCTCTCCCACAAAACAATGTCGCAAAAGATTTTCGATCATTGCGGTTTTACCCTCTTTTGGTTTCACGTTCGTCTTTACCTTTTACTTTTAAAATTTCTGCTGATGTTTTCTGAACACACACAACTCTTGCCAATATATACCGTACGATTTCGTAACGTCATAGTAAGTAAACGTTTAACGCGTCCGCCCTAAACAAGCGATCCAGTCACACCCAACCGAGTTCAATTGTTTTAGATAGACACACACTCAACTCTCTCTCTCTCTCTCTCTCTTTTCATTGATCTTATCGCAACGAAGAGTTCAGGTAAAGTAAAAGATAGTCGATTGATACGTCTCCACTCCACTTGAGAGAAGAGAGTCAATCGGACAAATAGCCTGCTGTACCTTTCTGTGTGTGTGGTTGTTTTTTTTTTTCTTGTTTTTCTTAAACACTCTCCACACTTCTTGTCTAGACTTTTAACAATCGGTAATAATCTTGGCGTTAGAGAGGAAAATGTTCTTCATCTATGGCGCCCTCAAAGTCTAACTGGCACCCTCCTGGATGCTTGCTTGATGCCTTGTTAAGTTAAAACTAAGTTTACTTGGTTTTTTTTGTGTCTTGTATTCCTATCGATAAAAACAGGCTTCATATCTTAAGGAGGCTCGTAAACATGACAAACTTTCAAAAAGTCAACATTGATAAGAAGACGTGCAAAAACTTACATAATGATTTCCATTGGAAGAAAATTTCATCAAAATACTAGTGGCACTTATTGATTTATTAATATATATGTTTTACAATATCGAAAAGCAATATTACAACAAATAACTAATAAATCAAAAACTCATTTACAATCATCGGTTTGGTCGCTCGCAATTAATTCATTCGTGTTTACAAACCTTTATATGCATGTCATATATTTATATGCATAGTTCAACAAACAAGTTTAACATTACACGATTTTCTTTATTTTTGTTTTTTAAATTTAAAGTAGCCAACCAATAAATTATTAATTATAGTTATTGAAGTGGTTTCGTTTCTCGTAATAAATGAAATAACAAATAGGTATTACCATTCGTTTTTAAATAATTTAGCTTGAGGATATTTTGTATTAACAACCAGTAGTCGGACATATTCTGTACTAAATAGATTTTAATTACAATCAATAATATATTATCTTAATTAGGTACGTGAAGGTCCGAGGTCCGGTTCGGCCCAGTTGGAAGTATAGGTGGGCGATTGCTTTTAGCTGATAGATGGTTCACCTTTTTTTTTTGTACTTTCCGTCTTACTGAAGGTGTAGTAAGGAAAGATAGGTGATCGGTCAAAATAGCAATGGATCTCCACGAATCTCGCTTCCCTGAAGATGAAAAAATGGTTTTTGAATTTATTTTGCATATGAAATAAATCGGTGCACATATACTACGATTTAGTAGAACTAGTCGATTGCAAAAGTAATTTTGATCGGAAAGTGGAAATAACACTGATTACATTCTGATATTAGTAAATTTCTGTACAATTTCCACTTTCCGATCGGAATCATAGTTTATATAGTCGGAAAGTTGTGTGGTGCGAATTTAACGCACCGATTTTTTCACTTCCTATACATACAGGTGTATAGATACAAAACTAACAACTCGTTGCTGCTACAGTGTGCTTAAAAAATTAATTTATTTTATTTGACCCCCGCGTATAATTCATTAAAACTGTTTTTTTTTTTCAACCCTATAACGCGTGGATTTTATATTCGTGCATGTAAAGTTTGCCCTTTTTCACCAAATGTGCGTTTTGCTTCAGATAAATTTAACGGCATGTAGATTGTTAACGATATTAAACAAAGTCATGTTTTATAAGCATTTAAATTACTTAACCATTTTGTGATGGCTAAAGGAACAAGGAAAGGAGGGAAGGGAAGAAGTATTAGGAAAATTTATTTGCTTGGGTTTTAATTCGATGCGTGTTTTGGATTAGTTCAGTGTGGCCCATCAGCTACAAATTTGGCGCTGGAGCAAGACTTAACAATGGGCGCCACTCTAAGGATTCTTCTCCACCAGAAAAAATACATGCGTTTTCAGCATAGAAAAGTTGTATCTATACCATTGTTACCATTATAAATAATATATAATAATGAAACAGTTCTGTTTTTTGCCACTCTGAAATTCTTTGTCTTGGGCGCTCTAAAAATTTTGCTCTTGCAGCAGATTGCTCCTCAAGTGCTGCCTTCCCTATCTGGATCCTCTCTGTTATATTGTTATGTAGGTACTTAGTTTTGCCCAGCAGCTTCAAAGTTGGCACTGTAGAGCACGGCTCAAGGCGGAACAGTGGGCGCCACTCTAAGGATTCTCCTCCACTAGAAAAAATACATGCGTTTTCAGCATTTAAAAGTTGTATCTATACCATTGTTACCATTATAAATAATATATAATAATGAAACAGTTCTCTTTTTTACCACTCTAAACTTCTTTGTGTTGGGCGCTCTAAAAATTTTGCGCTTGCAGCAGATTCCTCCTCAAGTGCTGCCTTCCCTATCTGGATCCTCTCTGTATGTATTTAGTTTTGTTCATCAGCTACAATTTTGGTACTGCAGATCAAAGCTAACTGTGGGCGCCACTCTAATGATTCTCCTCCACCAGAAAAATACATGCGTTTTCAGCATTGAAAAGTTGTATCTATACCATTATAAATAATATATAATAATAAAACAGTTCTGTTTTTTGTAACTCTAAAATTCTTTGTGGTGGGGGGAGGACTGTCTAAAAATTTTGCGTGTGCATCAGATTGTTCATCAAGTGCCTGTATCCTCTCTTTGGTATGTACATACTTAGTTTTGTCCATATACATGTGTCAATTGCGCGTGCATATAATAATTTCGGCTCCGCGAACGAATCTTAGACAGTTTATGAATATTATAAGCACACTTGTAATAATGCACCAGCGAATTGAATTAATAATTATAGTTATGTGATTTGTTTAATTCACATCGAATATTCATGCGGATTGCAATTGACACCTTACAAGTCCGATTTACAATTTACTATTGTATAATATAATCAACTCCTAAGCTGGCCGAGATGCTATTCATTTATTCAAGCATTCAGTTGTTGTGTTTCTCTATCTGTTTCTCTATCGTTATGTTATGTATGTAAGCCTCATTGCATGGCTTGCATGTTGGTTTGTTTTGGCGACGGCGCCTCGAAGGTGAGGCAGATACACAATGGCTGTAAATTGAATACTTTTTATTGTTGTTGCATTTCATGTACTTGTAGAGAAGTTGAAGGAATGAAGAAATGTTTTTCGAAAGAGATTCCAAGTTAAGAGACATTTAATCGCAAACGAATAAGGAATGCTTCTATACTCGTTCGTCCATTTGTGGTCCGTGGTCCCGTATGATATTTTGACGGTTGACAGGTGACTGGCTTGTGTAGCGGCAATCCATCCCCGTCATTGTAAGGCTACTAGTGTTGGCTCATTACGGTTGAAATACGAGCCGCGGCTTTAATAACACCTCATGTTGAAAATAATTGGCCTGGCACACAAAACGCGCTTGTTTCTGTTAGGTGGTCCCGACTCGACTCTCTTTCGACGACTACTCGTCGACTTTTATTATTTTCCCCTCTTTTCTCAGGATTAAGAAGTGCAATTAATTGTCGTTAAAAATTCCTTTCGCTTTTAACATTTTCCAATTTCACAAAGAGAAGAACATTCTTCGACTAATTTATTTATGACAGAATTGAGTCGGTAGGTATTAGCGCTAAATTCAGGGTGCTGAGTCGTAAATGTTGCGTAACGATCGAACGATCTGTTATACTCTAGTTGTAGTCCAACCAAAGGGTGGTACTCCCCGAGGGTTAACTCTAGGCCGAACTGATTGCCGGGCCGGTCTCTGTTTCATTAACGGACCGTGTTCTCGTATCGATACCGCTATCGGCCCCAATAGATCTCGTGTAAATTAATTAATGAGTTGCATTTATACCCTGTCGCATTGGTCGAAGCGATCCGTACTGGCCCTTAATTCACTCGTGAAAATTTCATAAACAACCTTACCCCGTCAGCTTTCGGTCGTCCGTTATACTTTTGTGGTTATTGTTATACATTCTGGCCCCGGGTCAAGTGACACAAATGTGCACTGAACATTCTGGACGCTTTTTTCTTTAATAATCGTAATATGTGGTTGAGATAAGATTTACTGACATCATTAGTGGTTGTAACGTGGCAAACGGCGTGTCACGCGTTCTCGACCCGAAGTCGGTTGTTTTTAACCGCGGGTGGTCCGGTCCACGCATTGGACCGCGCGATCCCGTTTATATGCACGCACGTTATTTCTAATAACTTTTTAATTATTTCACTTTTCGCAACGAAATAGTTCAGAATAAATTAATTTCAATTCAAATATCTACCTCGTACCCGATAAGATAAATCATGACAAATTGCGCATTGTTGTTGCAATAAATTCGAATTTTATTCTATTTGTCAAACAAGTCCTCCATGTATGTGCTTACTTGTTTGTTGGTAATGTTGGTATTGTACAAGCAGATAAGTCATGGTACTTTATGAAATATTCATTACGATGCATTCACTTCTAACTTTAACACTTTTTCAGATATACAAAGAAAATGAGATTAAAACAATTTTTATTTTCGTTGTCTTACTTTGTTCCGTTGCACATTAATTCGATGCCATTGTGTAGGCATAGTATTTAGTTTTAGCCGTTATCTTATTGGTTAATCTAACTAGGCAGTGGCGTGGCGCCTCTATGCTTTTGCAGATCCTGTACGGATTACATGGCTAGACAAAGCATTAAAAAGAAACGTATCTACAAATATATACGATGCACAAGATCAATTATCATGGTGTGGGTCAGGATTCCGATTACGTCACTTGAACATCCTGTTGAAATCTGAAACTTGTTATATCTTTTGTGAAAAATGTTTTACGTATATCTCTGACTCTGACTCAGATTTGTGCCCCTTAAATTTGAAAAATAAATACTTGTCTATTAAATTTAGCAAATGTAGATACCTTTGATGATGATCTCAAGTTGAAGAAGAAAAGTTATCGCGGGTTATTGGATCCGACTATAGTACTTAATTTATTTGTTCATAAATAAAGCAAACTAAAGTTTTTTTTTCTATATAAGTAAGTATATCAATGCTATGCCTATATGTCGTGTCGTGTCTCTTGGCGTGCTATATGTGAACCAAAAACCGATGGTGTTTTTAAAGAATGGGTTCAGTTGGTGGTATATATTTGTGTATTGTATAAGCTATAAGGAAAAGATGTATTCGTATTGACATAGGCGTGCGCAGGAGATTTTATTAGGGTGTGCACAAACTCAAAATGTAACAGATAATTTTCCCGCCTTTATTGTTGCGCCATCTACAACATCCTAATAGGGCAAAGTCAGCTGATTTGCCATTGCGTCAAAAATAAAGAGTTAAGAGTTAAATCTTAAAACATTAAGGTGTGCCAGTGCACACCCGGTACACCCTGTGCGCACGCCTATGCGAATTGAGTTTATGGCTTTGTAATGCGACCTGCTAAGCAACTAATGACACCCACATGCATGCAAGGCAAGCAAACACAGTCGAATCTTCTTTATAGGAGTCGTCTCTGTTTTAAGCCTCCTCATCTCGTCCGTCGTACTTAAAAACGAAAAGTTAAAAAAGTCGAACGCATATTTTACGCATCGTTCTCTCGACTCACGTGGTTTTTTTCACCATCAGAGAGAGCTTCTCGCACTCATCAATTTATCCCCGTCCGAAATACATTCCCAAACATCGAAACACTCTCATCTTGTTCCAGACGCTCAAATCTGACAAATACTTACCTAACTCCTACAAGTGAAACTATCTCTACTCTACAACGAGTTTTTGAACTTGTGTTCTTTACCTAAAAGGGTACAGAGACAGAGTACTTTAAATAACAGCCGTTGTTGTGAAAAGAATTAATTTCATGTGACGTTACGCCAAAACACGACCGCTTGGGGTACAAATCAAATCGACCCACGTATACGCTTCACCACTAGCAAATATAAAATAAATTATCGGCAAATTTTAACTAATGTTGGTATTTTATATGCACAATACGCCCACTCTTATGTCCTCTCTATGTTAATACTTGCATTGCAATGGACGCAAAAACACAATGTATATACGTGCGCTTGATTTATATTTTGATTATAAATGCCTGGTTTATTTATAATGAAATTATTATTGCCGTGCAATTATTTTATATGCCTTGTTTGCATTGCATGGCATGCACACAATGCAGAAAGCAAAATGGAATGAAAATTGGTTCTTTCTCTTTCGTTGTTGCTTTGTCGACTTAAACGCCGGGCGCCTAAGAACGAACGATACGCTCACGCTGCAGCTTGAGTTGCGAGAAGGCCAAATACACATATAAATCATGAGTGCCCAACACATGTCCTTGTAAAGATATCATTTACATAAGTATAATAAACGTACTACCCTATAATACCTAAATGACTTTTTCTAATGCAACTTTGCTTGTAAATGTGTCAAAATCTTTTCGACGCTCTGCTATACTTTCTGTATATCGATCGATTTCACTTTATGTCACTTTGACGACTTTTGTGCATGCTAGAAAAGAGAAACACTAATTTCGTATAGTTAAACGGATTCGGGTGTTTTGTTACATGTGTAAAAGTGTAAATTTGGTTCGCCCTGTGGCTGAGTTCTGAGCTTCTGCTCCGGATGCAAAAAATATTCACTCCCTTTAATTATGGGTATATGGGCAAAGTGAAGTGGACAAGTTTCTTTTGCTTTTATATATATATATATACCTAGGTCTAGAGATGCATTTGTGTGAGGAACTTTATGTCTTCCAGATTCGTTTTTAATGAACCTTTGACTTTATTTTTATGATTATTACTCGGTAAATAATTTACTTGCTACACGCCGTTTCGTTCGCAGTTCAGTCTACTTACTTTCGGGTTCGGTTAGTTTTTGCTTTGTCCTCCTTATTCCTCCTTCGCTTTCCATACGGCACCTATATACCTTGTCTTTTGCTGGTTAAAATTAACTCACTCAAATGGACTCTAATTTATGTCGTCATTATATCATTAATACCTACTTTTGTGCCACACTGTGTCAATTCCGGTAATTTAATTGCGCGCGCGGCCAAGACGAAGCCTAAAGCCGCACACTTTACGCGCTTAAATACGAAAAAAACAATTTATCGCCACACGAACGTAATTGGGAACATGAGGCCGGGCAGCAAAGCCAAACCACGAAGACAGTTTGGAGGAATTTATTAGTTTCATCATTACTTATATTAAGTATATCGCTAAGGTTCATTATATTAAGATGTGCATGACGTCATTCTAACAACTTACTTAAAGTTTACAAACCCAATAATGATATTTGCAAAGAGGCATTAAAATTGTACGGTTTTCTATTTTTTCTTGTTTCACTATTTTATAATGCGTTCGCCGAACACATTCAGTTTATAGTTTATAGTTAGTAGTAGTATTATAGCTAGTAGGCCTTTTGATTGCGCAGTACATTGTGCGCATCAGCCATTTTCACACCTGAAACTTTAAAAACACTCGCGAGAATACAAAAAGTCATAATAAAAATGCAAGGACGAGTTTCAGACTTGACATTGACATGTTTGACAAATGGGGCAGGGCAATCCAATACTTTTGACAATGGTCAGAAAATGGGAAAATAAATTATAAATGCATCTGTTTTGTAATTTGTTGTTTTGTGTGTTTGTATGTGTGTATAAAAGCAAATGCATTTTTTGTGCGTTTTGTACGTACAACGTACAGGCTGACCAATACCAGCAATCAATTCAAATTTGGCGCGCATTTGTGGGAGGAGCTCGTACTGAATGGATTCGCTGAACGCAGTATACTTAATGAGATATTATACGTACTAAATTATAAATGCATCTGTTTTGTAATTTGATGTTTTGTGTGTTTGTATGTGTGTATAAAAGCAAATGGATTTTTTGTGCGTTTTGTACGTACAACTTACAGGCTGACCAATACCAGCAATCAATTCAAATTTGGCGCGCATTTGTGGGAGGAGCTCTTACTGAATGGATTCGCTGAACGCAGTATACGTAATGAGATATTATACGTACTAAATTATAAATGCATCTGTTTTGTAATTTGTTGTTTTGTGTTTGTGTGTGTGTGTGTATATAAATGCAAATTGAGTTTTTGCGCGTTTTGTGACGGTCCTTTGCCGTATCATCATATCTGGCTTGTTTTGTTGTTTGTGTACAAACAGAAACATTCATTCAACAATCATCCGAACAAATATCCTACATTTGTAATGTAACAGTCCATCTGCTCTAATTATAGCGAAATGATATCTCTGCGCTACATTAGAATTTGGCAAATTGCTCTGTATTTAAGTTCCAATGTAAATTAGACCGACTAATTTGACATCTGTTTTGTCTCTGCACTCTGCGCACTAATTTTCGTGTTGTTGTTGCGCTGTTTGGTACGAAAAGTGCATACTACTTATTAATGCCATTCGATATCGCTCGATTTGTATAGACTATAGAGATACTTTTTTTGTACGTCGTTTTGTTGAAATTCATCAAAATTTTAAACAACGAAATGGTACGGCTGGAATGGAAAACATGTTTTTTTTTTATTTATTTTATTTATGCATTTTATTTGCATGTTAGTACAGCTAGAGCGTAGAGTTATTTTGATTTATAACCATTTAAATGAAAACGCAATAATTTTAATCTAATAGTAAAATTCCAATTTACTTAAGTGGTTTTTGAGCGATGGAAATAATTTTCAAGGGTCGCCATCGAAGTTTTCCCAATTTCATATTCATTTATTCAAAGAAAAATTGTATTCATGTATCACGCGAACTAAAAAATTGCTTCAAAATATAATTTATAAATTTTGCAAAATTTATCGAAACGGATGTTTAATGACGCCGGATGTAACCTATTGAAACTGACTTGACTGAAGGGACTTAAAGCCTGATGAGTTAACGTGCTTTTCACTTTATTCCTTTATACCTAACCTCGTGCCGCCGCTATTTCTCGTTTCTCAATGATGTCCTTCGGGAATTCTAACTAATAACTTTTGACCCCCTATTAACACATAACACATGCACGCATATTCAGTTGGTAGACTGGAACACTAGGAACGCATCGAAATGAAAATTCCCCATTGGCTCGTTAATTCATTTTAAAATTTCACGTGCGAAGTGTACATTTTAAACATATTGCATCACAAGTTCATTTCATGCATTGCTTGGAGCGATGCATAAAAAATATTTTAGTTAAATAAATAAATATCTACGAGTACATTGCATGAACTGTGCAATGAGCATAAAGCACATTCGAATGAATTAAATTTATTTATAGGATAGGACATGCCATTGTGTATAGCTGTATGGTATAAAACTATAAATAACGAAGTAAAGTGATCGCAGTAAACTAGGCACAAACTCAGCGTAAATACAATACATTTACATGTATTTCGTATTTCTTGTGGTATGTGCTCTGCCACTGCAACTATACAATGTAGGTATCTGATAAAGCAACGTACGGTGGTTTTAATTAAATTTACAATTAGCGTGCACCCGCTAATTAATACGTGCTCCTGGGGGAACTAGGAAATGGTTCGATTGTATAGCAATGCAACGCGCACCACAAGAAGAAAAGAACAAACGATAATTTGCGGTGACAATATGAAAAGAGGTTCAGTTTGAATTAATAGATAGGTATAAAAGTTTTGATCGCAATAAATCGTCGTCGTTGCGTTCTAGCTTACTAATTGCATACAAAGATACAAATCAAGTGAAATTTACGTTTGTGGTTCTACGTTCTCGTTCCATATCATGTACAAAGATGCGATCTTAATCTCATCGACTCGACACACATGCGAAGTTTACGCTCATACAGCATCATCTTCTCTTTTGTATCGCGTTCCGCCGTTCCGCGATAATCTGAATGTGGCTCCTTCATTTCATCGTATTTCCTCTTGCTATGCCTACATACAAATACACAGCGTGTTGTTTATTATTCGCAATCTTAATACACTTTACAACTATGATAATTACACGTTTGGACGACGTGTGTTTTGAAAGTATGCATAGTACCTGTATGTAGTTGCAAGTTGCATTTTGCGCGATATTGAAATTGTTCAGGATGTACCTACATTTATAAAGTTACAAAAGATATATATGTAACATGAAGAACTTAAGACTTAAGTGATAGAAAGTATGTACGTCGTACTTACATGCTGACGACATAAGAGGGGTTTTCTGCAGGGGCGGATCGCTAACTGTAGTAACACTGTCTGAGGGCCTGCTCACAACAATTTACCATAGTTTGCGGTTTGGTAAGTTCATGGTGGCCACCAACGAAGGGGCTGTAGCCAATAAAGACCGCATGACTAAATACGCCTCTGTCTCTCTGGTACTGTGTGCATATGCATATATAGGTTATATAGGCAGGCGATAGTATACAGACTACTAGAAACGTTCATCTGAAACAAGGTGATCGATTCCCATTCGTGTCGTATTATGTCTAAGCACGTTAGGTATATTTTTTTCGCATATTTGGATCAAAGCGACATGTAAATGCACTTAACGCCGGACGGGGTCGCACTGACAGCCTACAAGAATGCACTTATGCAGAACACATCTGTACTAGTCTACACGCGCTTTTACTATATATGTATACCATCGAAATGACAAACCTATAACGCACTATCGAGACGTTGAGTAAATGTTCTCATCTCCTTTGTACTTTTCCTTTTTGTGCTCCTTTCGTCTTTACCGGAAAATGTGTCATTTAGTATAAGTAGTTATTTTTCATATAGAATTGAATATCCGAAAGTCCAAAATGTATATAAGTACCTACATAGAAATAATATAATTCTAAATCGTTTTAAAATAGAGCTTTTGATAAACCATGAAAACGTAAGAGTGCGATCGCTTCTTGTTCATCGTCGCATTGTACTTAAGTTCGTTGCGCACCTCGGGTTTCCAAAGCAACTTAAAGTTCAGAACTCTAAGAGTCTATAGATTATTGTAATCCTCTACCACACACGGCGATAGTCGCTATCGACGTTTCCATCGAACGGTTGTTTGTTGCTAATTGATTTCACTATATTACCACCCGCTTTATAAACATACAATACCATCAGAACTCAGGAGGAAAAAAAAACTAGCAAGAAATCCGCACGCGGCTTGCTCTCTTAACTTCGCGTAGCAAGTTTATATATACAGGGTGTCCCAGACCAAACGATACAGCGGAAAATGGCAGATTCTACATGAAAAACTGAGTAAGAAAGTCCAATACCAAAATGTTCAGGGAAGCACCGTTTTTAAACGGGAAG
>JARJEB010014421.1:0-12393 GCA_030264535.1 Liometoxenus newtonarum | reverse complement strand
GGGGAGAGGGTTACACGGTTGACCCGAAAAGCACGGTTGATCAAAAGTTCATTTTTTTTTTAGAATTTTTAGGTGGAAACAAACGCACATACATGCAGTAAACATCTATTTATTAATATTTATTATACAAATGAAATTTATTATTTATTAGATTCAAAAAATGAACTTGAACTTGTACACAGTACGCTGTTGTACTTTGCAAAGTTGTACATACTTTACCAAATCGCCGTTGAAACCAGATAAAATTCCAAAAAAATAGAAATTGGTCGAGCACGGTTAAGCGGAAACACGGTTAACCGATGCACGGTTGAGCGAGGTTTTACTGTATACGAAAACAAAAACTGTCACTTTCGTTTCGTTGCATTATATATCGAAAACCATCACAACCGTCTCCGGAACAACCGCGAAAAACTCCAAAAGACCAAGACCCAGAAAAAATAGTCATTTCTCATTGTCTATTCATCGTTTTATGCATTTATTTGTATCGATTTTCCGAAAAGCTTCGTTGTGTAAAATTTACGTGATTCAGTAGTTTCCATCATATAAATTATGTGATATTGGGTATATCAAGTTTGATATGGTTTAACGAATCACCGATTCCGTAGGCGTAGATTAATATATGTATTATTCAGAGAGTTTAATATGGAATTGAGAGGTTACAAAAAGAACCCATGAATTTTTACATAGACACTAACGCACCATACGGTGATCCTATGAATTAACAAATACCGGCCATCTTGCTAACTTTCTTGTCAATGGCAATGTAATTGTAAAATGTATAAAATGAGTAAGAGGGCGTTGGCGTCAGAATTTTTTTTTAAAAACGCTGTGCGCAGTCACTCACGATTTCTCTGCACACTCGATGGCCGATCGCCGTTCTTTGTTGTTGTTGTTCTTGTGCTCCTTGTTGCCGCCACGGTTGATGTTTGACGTTTTAAGGTTAGGAAAACCCGCAATCAAGCACAGCCCAACAAATACCGAACGGCCAAGCCACTGTACAGAGTGCAGAAAAGGAATATCCAAACGACATGTGCACTTATATTCCTAAAAATGTTTGAATAAAACCGAACAAACGAAAGCAGTTTTAATAATATTTTGGTGACCAATATGCCGTCGAAAAAATTTCAACATTTGACCTTGCCATTTGACGTTTCGAACTACTCTAGTACATATTACCCTCTCTAGTGTTATTAGAAAAACAAAAAAAATGAACATCGCAGCATTTAACATCAAAATCGTGTTACCAGCAATGAAAACAAATAGTGACAAATGGCCTGATCCTAATTTATCATAACTTTAGAGATTACAAATAACAAAACATGAAATAAATTTAAGCATTAAAATTATTCTTTCGTATTTCCTAAAATTTAATTTTTATTTAAATACAATGTACAACATAATAATGAAGTCATGATGAATAAATTAACTGAAAACTATGTGAAAATGTTGTTCAGTACAACAACTTTTCTTTTACGATTTACCTGCAATATTTGCGGGTGTACGAGGCATCATGATGACCAAAATCAAATAGCATCGCGCGATGCGAATAATTTAAATTCGAACAAAACGAATTGTTGAATTGTGTCGAGACAACAATTCGAAATTGCTTTTTTAATCGATTTTGCTTCACACGGTTTGCGGGCAAATGATGCCAACATATGTTCACAAATGCATATAGGTAATGGCAGCTACCGAGAGCAATTATTGAAATGGCAGTACCGAACGGTGATAAACGTAAATAAATATAAAGCCGAAGCGATTTCGAAGAACTGCATCGGAATATTCGAAAAAACCGAAATTTATACAGGTATATACAATACAGAATAATAGTATATTATACAATGAGCGCATATGCAGGCTATTATACGCGAGGGCGAAGGTTACGTAGCGAGGCGAAGCCGAGGGGAGTAATCGCCCGAGCATTCAACTTGCAGTGTGAAGACGTTTGCTTGACAGACAATATTTGACAACCGGCTTCTGTCATATATGAGTTCAATGCAAGCTGAGTTTGTTCAGCCTGTGTGTCACATATCATTATTGAATGCAGGGAAGAGCTGTGATTGGCTTAAAGTAAATCTCTAGAGGAATAATGGATTTATTATTGTCGTTTGTCAAGCTCATTATTCGCGAGTGATATTAATGTAGGTTATTAGTTGCCTACATACACACCTAATAATAGTTGTTTTACTTGGTCGTCGCGGATAAAACATACTTACTATCAAAGCAAATAAATTTAAGTGAAATGTGTTCTACTTGGATATATCTATAAATGAAGAGAGTTTTTTGTAAATTGAATTTATTTTAGACCGATTATCGAATTTAAGTTACGACTAGGATATAGTTCCTAACCGACTTGAATTGAAATTCTTCGGTTGGAATCGACGTAACTCAGTAACTCAGTAGCTCAGTGGGAAGAGCAAAGCACTCGATGTCATGGATGAGCGTGGTTTGGTTGCGCGAGGTTGGAGTTAAGTTTGCTTGACCAGTGTCTTACAAGAAATTATTGTAATTAATATTTATTGTAATTTAATATAATAAATGCATCCGAGGTGCAAGTTGCAAACGCAAACTTCTTCTTAAGTTAAGTAAACCGTCTTAAATTAACGCAACATAGAAAAAAATTTCAAAAACTTTTCCTTATAAACTGTTTAATAATTTTATATTTTGAAAATTTGTTTCTTTACGAAAAATGGGTTTGTCTGGAACATGGAAGTATTTTGCGGGTTTTGCGTAAGTAACTCAAACGAATAAGTTTGAGTTATTTCTTGCACTTCGTATCCAGGGGCGTAGCTACTATGAAGCAAACTATTTCAAATGTTTATTTATACTAAAATTTTTCCGGCTTGAGTAAACACTAGACGAGGGGGGGCCCTATCGAAAATTTTGCTTTCTAGACAAAAATTTGTTGCTACGCCGCTGGTCGTTGGTCGTGTTTCTCTGGCGAAAAAGGCAGAATAACGCGCATAAAAACCGTAATGATCAAACATAAAGGATAAAATATCGACTCTTCTTCGAAGAGTTCTCTACAAATCAATTCTTTTTACAGCATCCCCCATCATGGTATGCAAACACCTACAACGTATTCCGTCCTTTCAAAACGAACTCTGAACTTATTGCAAAAATTCACCGTATTCAACATATAAACACCAATTCTTAGTTTCCTCGGTACAATAAATACTTCAAGAATTATCTAAGCCTTGACGCATCAGTAACGTTTTATTTTTCTTTGTCATAAGTCCTTAAATGTTAAAGCCATAGCCCTAAGGACGAAATGGAATATTAACAGAACACGGTCAGGAACATGGCTAAACCGCAATTACCGCGCATTACATTTGGCCTGTAAGCAAGTCGTAAATTTATTTTGTGTATGTTTCGGAAGTTAATAAATGGTATTAATAACCCGATTTGATTATATAAACTATACTCCATGTCTCTGCTACGTTAAAAGTAGAGTGGCGCCCGTTTACAGATCTTTTTCACATCATCCGAAGAACCACGCCTCTTCCACGTTAAAAGTAGAGTCGCGCCCATTTACAGGCGTGTTACATATCATCCGAAGAACCACGCCGTCTCCACTGCAGCGAACTGGCAAAAACAACGATCAGCGCGCAGCAATGGCGATGATTGTTTCACTTTTCCACCAATTTTTTGTTTCAGTTTGTCTCAATCTCAATACCTATGTATTAAAGAGAAAAGTAAGAAAAACCTTACCTGTTTTATTAATGGCTGCTCGTAGACAATGAAAACATCCCCGAAACCTTGTCGCATGGGTGGATTATCGTTCTCATCCAATACTTTCAGTGTAAATTGTTTCGGTATCTCTCGTCGGGTTCGCGTGGGATCTTCAATAGTGCAGACGATAGTGAAATTGACGTATTCACCAACGAATTTCTTACTTTTCATAATGTCTTCTTCTATCACCGGATGAAACACATCTCGTTCCAGCGGCCTGGAAGTTTTTATTCGCCATCCAAACTTATCTTCTTTCAATTGTTCAATTCGATCATCTGTAACAATTTAAAAAACTAAAAAAAATTGTAAAAATTATTATGTAATAAAAATGATTTCCTTCGTGGAAATATTTATGAAAATATGAAAAGTGATCAACTGTGTGATCAAAATGCTGGTATTTTTTTTATTATCATGTATTCAAGTGGTTCTCATACTTTTTCTGATTGTCTTATTAAAGTCGTCAACCGAAAAAGTTTGCATGCCATTCTTTTTTTGATTTTCCTCTCATATTTTACTTAAAAACCAAGTTCCGGTGTTCTTAAATAAAACATCAAATAAATCCGAAGCTAAATAAAAACCAACTTAGTTTTTATTTTCTATAAAAGTTGACTCTATTAAATTGCGTCTTCTGCTTTATATTATTGTTTTTTCCGGCAATTGCGCCTTAATCTTAATACTATTCATTCCCTTTGTTTGGTTCTTAGTTTAATGAAGTAATTTAAAGTTAAATCGACTCCCACAAGTTAAACTACGTATTTAAAAACTAAAGACTTTTACCTTTAGTTTCCATCGTGTAATTAATTCGATAACCAGGACACAACGATCGTAGATAAGGTGAACTGAGTGTGCCTATAATCGATGCTTTGCTATTTTCGTAAATCCGGTATTCCGCCGATTGCCAATAACATAAATCCATGATGAGAAATTCACAGTCGGCGTGGTCGACGTCTACGTGCTTGTCGATCCTTTTGCTTTTCCCCGATGGCAGTGACAGCTCACCGGGCATGATTCGAACACTAAATGTTGTCTTATCGTGATGACCACTGCTGTCTTCGACAGATATTCCCACTGAGATATTGGAAAGGTCTGGAAAACCGAAAAATATCGTGAATTACAGAAACGCGCACCAAAAGACTAAAAAAAAAGCTTAATCAAGTACCAGGGAAGGTTAAAAAAATATTGCAGTTGTGACACGAAATTAATTGAAAACAAATTTTTTTTAAATAAAAAAAAAACATTTCCGATTGCTTGTAAAAATTAATCAATTTGAATATTTTTATTATAGTTTTCTGTTCAACAGTTTTAAGTAAGAAAATCATTTCCCTAGAAATTTATAATTTAATTTTCATTTCCCTAGAAATTTAGAATTTAATCTAACATAACAAATAAAAGAACTTTCTTGATATTATGTCGTAAAAATTAATTTTTATAGAACACAATTTTTACTTAGAATTTTCCGTTTGATTAACTTTGACTGATAAAAGATTGGTTCAGTCCTGATTATGCTGATGTTACGAAAAAATTTGAGAAAACTTTTCAGCAACTTATATTCAAGCTTTCAACAGTATGTTATTCCTCTTGTAAAAATATCACGAGGAAATAATAGAAGTAGAAGAGATTAGCCCATACGAGCACCACCTGCTGATGGGAATTTAACATGGTAGGTGAAAGGTGGGAAAATGTGGATTATATGTGGATTATATATGGATTCTGTGGAGTATAGGTGGATTATGTGGATAATCCACATAATCAACACAATTCATATATAATCCTCATAATCCACATATAATCTACATATAATCCACATATAATCCACATATAATCCACATAATAATCCATATATTCCCACATTTCACCTAACATGTTAAATTCTCATCTGCAGGTGGTGCTCGTATGGGCTAATCTCTTCTACTAATAAAGCTGGTAACATTAGGATATTTTGAAGAATAAATAATTAAATTAAATAAACTAGTAACTGAAGTCGAAAAATATTATCATCAGATTTTGCTTTACGGTCAATAAAATTATGAAATAAAATTGAAATTACTATTTTTAAAACTTACCATTAAAGTCACGATATTTACGAATAAATTGTTCCGTAAAAGCGAGATTTCCATCTAATATTTCGAAATGATTTTCGTTGCCTTGCAATACGTACTTCAAAGTTTTATTATTCCCATTGTGGGTGTCCTTATTCGAATGCTTGTTTGCATTTGCATTAAAATTCTCGTCCACGTAATTTTCATTATTATGTGGTAATGTGTACAGATGTGTCAGGATACGATTGTCCTTGGTGAAGAAGTAGGGTATCGTCAATTTACATTCGGCCATGGAGAAATAGGCAGCCCGTACACATACATCATGTATATCTGTAACATACGCAAAAAGAGGTCCAAAAATTAATTAATTCATGATTAAAAACGAAATGGAATAAGATTAATTGCAAAAGCAAATGTGATAACCAAATGACCTTTACCTCTGCCCTACACCTATACAAATATTATTTCTATGATTCGTAAGGGACGGTTTATGATTTACATAATATAAGATTTTTTCTACACCTATTTAGTTATATGATCATTATTAGAATTTTTTGAGTGATTAATGGTACCTATAAATCACTACCGTGAGTTGTGGATTTTCTTAACTCACTACCATCAGTTATGGATTTTTAGAAATCACTGCAATTAAATAATATTGATCGCGTATATTCGTAGATCATCTAAAGTTCAACAAATTTGAAGTGACAGATCCAACTTATATATGTATATGATCTAAAATCTCGAAAGAACCCGAAGAATTTCGATCATAGCTCATGTGTATAGCCCGCCATATTGTTTCAGTTGTCAGTTAGTGCCCAAATGAACCCAGAGTCTTATGGTTTATTTCATAAATTTTACATTATGTCAATCATAAACCGTCCTTAAAAGTTGAGAGTTTGCGAATTTCAATGTCAAGCGCGTATGTTAAGGGATTAATTCCGCAAATCATAAACCGTAACATGGTAATTCACATAATTGAACAATTTATGTTATGTCCTATGTTAATATTATGTCAATCATAAACAGTCCTCAATAAGTGTCCGACACAAAATTTCTGTTTCTATTATTTTATTTAGTAAATGTCATCAAATTCCATGAAATGTCGTAATCGTAATTTCATTAAAAACTTACGAGATATGTATTTATTAGTTCTAGAAAGTAAACACACCTTATTGACCTTAACAAGGAATTTTTTGTTGTTATATTTGAGTATAGTAATGGGAAATGGAATATTCGTGATTAATAAATGTTTTTTTAATTGCCAAGTTTTAATTCTTATTTTATTTCTAACGTGGGAGGATATTTTTTATGCCACTAATGGATGGAAGAAATTATAATTTCTGTTTTGTAATTATTGATTTTCTTATTAGTGTAAAGGTGCAAACACACCAACGGGATACTGCGGGAGAGGGAGCGGTAAAGGGACCGACACGGGATCAAATCATATGGCGGGATATAAGAGTGGTCGCACTGTCTGGTGTGAATACTCTCATATCCCGGGACATGATTTGATCTCCCGCTCCCGCAGTATCGCGTTGGTGTGTGGGGTCCTTTATTATTATAAATGGTTTTCAAATGCAAAACATTGCGAATTAATGCGAATGTATTCTGACATTTTGAGTTAGAAGTGAAAAGGGATGTCGTAAACAATTTGAATAAACTTATAAATATTCAACAAATAATTTACGCTCAAGTAATTTTCACTTTCCACACTGTAAACAAAAACAATCGCAAAAAACTGTTGAATTTAGGAAACTTGAATGAATTTTTAAAAGAATTTTTGTTGTATGAAAGTGTTCAGATTGAGTCCGAAATTTGATAGGAAAATAGAAATCTTAACTACTTACAAAAATTAATTGATTTCATACAGTTGCCGGAAACTTGTTATTTACTCCAAGGACTTTTGTTGCATTGTTTTATTAATTTAAAAATCTGTACTTAAAACAGGCTTTACTGACAGTAAAATAAAGTATTTTGTTAACTTTATTGTAAGTTCATTAACAGCTTTAACATGTCTTTTTGCTGGTACACGGTCGGAAAGTTGTGCGGTACGACACCTACCGATTCTTCTTTGTTGTGTAATTGTTTCAATTTTTATTATTCATATTTTAACTTTTTCATAAAGCGCAGCAGCAACATCACCAACTGATCTGTAATTGCATTGCATGGAATGACGTAAAATTTGTTGAACGCTTCTTGTAATTAAAAAAGATGCCGGCATTTTTATGCGTTCTCATTTATCTTCCGAACTTTTATTTTTATTATCACGCTTTGCATGCGAAATTGTTCAGCTCTTCTTTCATTCTTTCATAAAATAAGGATTCTCCAATAAAATGCGCAGTTGAGTTGCTATCTGAAATGTGTAGTTTAAGGTTTAAGTGCTGCAAGAAGAAGAGAATAGGAAAGATGTGCAAAGAAAAACAAAGTAATTGCCTATATTCATATCAGAACGGATTTGAAAAAATGATTGATGGATACCACGATTTATATATTGGACTTAGAAAGAGTATATTTTATATGATATCGAGGGCATTAAGCTGATGCATTAAAAAGAACGCAAATCATCAAAAGTAAAAAGTGGTATATTTCGTTTTGCTCTTTTGCGCATTTGGAAAATATTCCGTAAGTTTATTAATAACCAAGGAAACATTAATCATTAAAAACTTTGTGTGATAGTAAACTTTGATAAAATGATGGTGTTGCAATGGCAACACAGTGCGGTGCTTCTGATTGGTTTAAAGAAATGTGACGTCACAAACGCTGCTGAGATTTTGCAACTGTGCTAAGAGATTGATTTGTATATTCAACCTTTAGTTGAAAATGTTTAGATCTTTGGTGGTGTACAAATAAATCGATAACTAGGTAATTCAAATTATACTTGTAAAAATAGTAAAACATAACACACAGGAGCGTATTCAGGTGGGGGGAATATGGGGATTAGAATAAGTATATATTACAAACACAAACTTTAAAAATAACTGCAAAAATAGTTAAGACGGGTGATGATTGATGATAATTGAGACATATAATTGAGTAGTCGTGGATAAAATTAATTTAATATTATACAGACGAACCGAAGAAATGAGCATTCTTAAAATTCGGTTATCCCAGAAAAAAATATCGTCTGTTAGGAATCATTTTTTCCGATAAAAAAAATAGCAAAAAAAACATTCATTCATAATAAGAACACACCTTAGGTATAGGAAAACTCATAATTTGTCACTTATTCCTGCGAAAAACCTCTAAAAATTCCTATTGCATTTTTCCAGCGCTTCAATTAAAAATAGTAGTCCATAGTTTGTCTGGGTTGCACGTGTTTTGAGTTTTGATAATTTGTTTTATTAGAACATGTCTGTCTGTTCTGTATTCTGTATACCCTACCTACATATGTAGAGATTATCTCGTTTTACTCTGTCGATAATGCACAATTGGAACTATTGAAACAAATAAGTATTGATTAAAATAGAAACATGAAGTTGAAGTACTCTGGCGTATGTTTGATTAGTTTCTAAATAAATCGGTGCGCTAAATTAGCACCGCACAACTTTCCGACCACATACCTAAAGTATGATTTCGTCGTTATAAAGTCATCGATCGTAAACGTAATTTTATCGGAATTGATTACGTTTTGATATCAAGAAATGTCCACTTTCCGATCAAAATTACTTTTAAGATTTTTGACATTTAAGTTATGTGCCCTAGTGTCCTTCTTTACCGACCAATTTTGTGCATTGTTATGGTTGGTTTTCACGGTGCCAGCTACTGGCATGCCATTTGTGACGTCAGCTGGAATGACAGTCACTGGCACTGTATACGACTGCCAGTGACTGGCATAACAAGCTTGCCAGTCACTGGCAAGGTGGTGTTTACACTTGGCAAGTCACTGGCAAGCTCTACTAGCATGTTGACTGGCAACGTTTAAACCTTACATTAGTTGTTGGCCAGGTTCTAGTACCAAATTTCGTCCCTATACGTTGCTTGGTTTGCCCGCAATTCAATTTTGTGCATTGTTATGGCTGGTTTTCACGGTGCCAGCTACTGGCATGCCATTTGTGACGTCAGCTGGGATGACAGTCACTGGCACTGTATAGGACTGGCCATAGGTGTTTTCACGTTGCCAACAACTAGCATGCCAGTGACTGGCACAACAAGCTTGCCAGTCACTGGCAAGGTGGTGTTTACACTTGGCAAGTCACTACTCGCCAGTCACTGGCAAGCTCTACTAGCATGTTGACTGGCAACGTGTAAACCTTACATTAGTTGTTGGCCAGCTTCTAGTACCAAATTTCGTCCCGATACGTTGCTTGGTTTGCCCGCAATTTTGCACTTGCACAGACACACACACACACACACGGACATTACTACAAAAGCCATACTTTTACGGATTCAGGGAAACAAGATTCGTGGAGATCTGTTGAAAACCTGAGTTCGAAATTTTGACCGATTACATATCTTTCCCTATACCAAACCTTCGGTTTGGTCGGAAAGTATAAACATAAATACGCTGGATCGGCTTCATTTAAGAGTGGTTGGATAATTCATAATATCTAATAAATTATACCTAGTTAAACATGCAATCAAACAAAACCAACCATCATTTTTAATTAACGAGCATCGATAAGGCACAATTCAATCTACATTTCCATGACAAAAGTTATTAGATCAGTTTCGAAAATGAAAATGTTCGATTCGTTCACTGGGAAGCGGCGGATCCATTTATGGGTTGCAATTGTCGGCGGCGTACTTACAGTTTTAACTTTAGTTTTCGCCTTAGTTATCGTACCACTTATTTTGGATACTGTTATTAAAGATGTGAGTAACTGAAACATATGCATATACAACAATAGCAGCAACAACAAAAAACACATTTTCAAACATTTTCAAACTCTGAGTACCTAACTTTACTATTTTTTATACTTTTGTTTCTTTTTATTCGTTGTTTAGTATTTAGTTTTAAAAAATGGAACAGAAGCATGGGAAAGATTCGAAGAATTACCATTCCCAATGGATTTTAATGTTTATTTCATGAATGTGACCAATCATGCAGATGTAATCGAAAATGGTGCCAAACCAAAATTGCATGAAATCGGACCTTTCATATACAAGTTCGTATAAGTAAAAACACTTGTAGATTTTTGCGATGTGCGCAGTTTTAATATAAATTCAAAATGTATTCTCTTAACCATAAGGCTCAGTTTCCATGTGGCGATTGAGTTTTGCGAGATTGGCTGAAAACTGGCCGAAGTGTGAAACGAATAGAGCACGTTAAGAACAGCTGATATACACTGACACGCATCTTCATTTCACTCCACCACACATTATTGGACTATTGCATATTCATTTCAACTTATGCAGTTTGCCTCCCAGACAAGTGACATTGTCAGCAACTGTTCTATAGTCATTGACAGTTCATTTCAAATCGAACAGGGTTCAGGGCTCTCCTTTTCGCAAAATTTAAATCGCCACGTGGAGGGGTGCGTTCCGAAATGACATAAATACCGAAAATACAATCATTTTCAAAAATGTGAAATTTAATTTGAAATTTTCAGAAATTATCGGAATAAATACGACATACAATTTGAAGGTGAAGAACACGTTTCGTATTATCAACGGCAGACATATGAATTCGATGCGGAACGCACAGCTCCAGAATTAAGCGATGAAATGCCAATTCTAACTCTAAACTTTCTTGTAATTGGTCTCTACCAAATATTAGAAAACTCAAATGCAACCATACCATTTGAAATCAAAAAAATCTTACCGTTCATTATGGAGAAAACGACTTTATTCGCCACGATCAAAGTTAAGGCCTTCTTGTTCGACGGAATATATTTCTGTGAACCGGAGCGTACACATGGAAAAGTAGAAGCAAATTTCGTATGTTTAGTTATTACGCTTTTGAATTTAAAAATGGTTACATATTTTGATGACTTGAGCATGAGCTACAGTTTATTTGGTTTTGTAAGTATTCGTATTCGGTTTATCTTCCATTATCGCGGATAAACCAATTTTCTTTTTCTCTCTCTCTCCTCTCTCTCTTTTTGTTAGAAAAACAACACGCATGATGGTAGATTTGTAGTGAACACAGGTGAAAAGGACATTACGAAGCTTGGCCAAATGAAGACATGGAATGGTGTTGAGTACACGTCGTTTTGGAAAGGTGAAAAGAGTGATTGCAACAGAGTGGAAGGATTAGACATTGGTGCTTTGTTTCCACCATATCGTGAAGAAAACGAAGATTTTAAAGTATATTCGACGGATGTTTGCAGGTGAGCTCAATCAATCTATAATTATGATATGATAAGACAGGTAATCAGTTCTATATAGGACATTAATTCGCTAGTCCTTTCTTTATGAAATTAAACCATATGAGCTGTTGGCTTATTATTTATTGATAGAGATAACAGAGGACGAGGTAAATGTGTGTTTCGTAAAATATAAATGATTGATTTGTCAAGCACAAAGCAATATGAACAAAGGTAATCACCATCAAGTACTGTCTGAGGGCGCGTTCAGAAATTATAATCATGCTTAAACTACTTGCGTCTAGAGCTAGGCCTGCATAAGCCAATCACAGAAGCGTTCCGGAACATGATCATTAAGTTGCCTACCTATGATC
>JARJEB010014420.1:0-19594 GCA_030264535.1 Liometoxenus newtonarum | reverse complement strand
TTTGTTTTAATGCGCGGCTTCAAAATACAAACCGGTGTATAAAACCATTGACACAGTATTTGGAATTAAATTACACATGAATGATTTAAATTGCAAGTTAGCTTTTGAATAAATGAGAGGAAAAACATGAAAATGAGAAATGAAAAATAATATACCTCCTGCAACTTGCTGTTCTGTTATAAACTTGAAGCTGCGCTAATATGTAACAATCATTTACATAAAAAATAAATCGCAACTGCTAGCTGCTGGCTGACATTGCTCTCGCATGTTGTGTGTAGCTCGTGCACTTGATGTGAAATTGAAAATTGACGAAACAAATGGTGTACGATTTACAACAGCACTGAGCAGAATAGAGTATAACATAAGCGAGCAATTTACTTTCAAGTGTTATTTATAATATGGCCGGGTCGGAGGATGGTGCGCTGAAGGAGAGGCACTGAGTGTATATTAGAATTCGAATACAATAAGTACATCCATCGCTTTTCTATTTATATTTCATTTTGTGCTTCTTTTTCTACAAAATAAATTTTCGCGTGAATTTTGATTAAGTGCCCAAGTCTCAGTTGTTATTGTTCCATTCTTTCACTTAATTGTAATAATCTAGAAATTTCTTCTCAAATATATTTCAGGAAAATTATTTCATTTATATATTTCATTTGGTGATTCAACAGTTTTGCAGAACCAATATATTAATAATTAAGCATGTCATTATCATTATCTGATTCAATACGAGCGGAATACTGATCGGAAGCAGCAATAAGTATAGTGATGAAGAATGGCCACTGTCATCTCCTCAGCAGCACCCAGCTATTGTTAAACCCTTCTCCAACATCTCACAGACATTTTTTCGGATTTAGAGAAGCGAGATTCGTGTAGATCGGTCCAAAAATCCGAGTTCGAAATTTTTCCTCATTTTTAGGGAAAAAGAGGAAATGCACTTTTCGATATCGAAAAATAATAAACAAACAAGGACTAGTGATGTGGTTATCTATTCTAATACAAATATTGCATATGCACACGTGCTGTAATTTTTTATGTTTGGTACTTGTTATTATAGTGTTTTCGTTCCATTTTTACTGGGCCCGGGTTGTGGTCGTATGGGTTGTTTATTTATTTGTCCAGGGTTATTCTGTCGTCTGTAAATATTTATTTAAAAATTCAATTTGGCGCCGCATCTATGTGTATGTATATAATGCGTTTAGGTAGGTGAGGGTTGGAATCGAAAATATGTTTGTACAACGTAGAATATGGAGTCAATGAAGAAAGAAAACAAAGTCAAAATTGAATTTATAAGGAAACCGTTGATTGAAGAATAAATTCAGAAGCGAAATTTATTTTTTTACATTTTTTGAGTGATTAATGGTACCTATAAATCACTACCGTGATTAATGGATTTTCATAAATCACTGCTATTTAATAACATGCATCGTGTATATTCGTAGATCATTTAAAATTCAACAAATTTCAAGTGACCGATCCAACTTATCTATATGATCAAAAATCTCGAAAGAACCCGAAGAATTCCGACCATAGATCATGTGTATCGCCCGCCACATTGTTTCATTTGTCAGTTAGTGCTCGTTCGTTGTTTCATCGAGAACATCAGAATTTGTATTTTGGGTTAAAAATAGTGCAAGGTAGAAAAAGCATACTATTATACTCGCGATTATGGCCACAATGGCTATCATAATCGCTCATATAATAATATACTATAGTTCAGTTTAAAACACCCTGTAACTTTATCTGGTACAACGGCTTATAGTAAAAATCGGTCAAATCAATCATAGTCCAACTCCAATTTCATCTACAATCTGCGGGATTTTCCTTTGGGTCGGACTTGTTGGTGATGAATGTGTGATGTGTGTCGAAATCAAAAAGATTGCAAAATAAATCATATTTCCTTTACTATACAGTTGTTCGTAACCTACAAATTTATTTGACGTTCTTTAAAGTCTTTTTAATTTTCCTAATATAAATTTTCATTAGAAACTATTTATACTGCGTTCGCCGAAAACATTCAGTAGATGCTCCTCCCACAAACGGGCGTCAAATATGAATGAATTGATTGCTGCAATTGGTAAGCGTATTTGTGAAATGTGTGAAATGTGTTGAAATTTGTGTTTTGATTATCAACAACTTCATTTCATTTTGTTGTATATTCTCGCGCGTGTTTTTAATGTTTTACGTGTGAAACTGGTTGATGAGCACAATGTACTGCGCAATCAAGGCTCTTACTACTACTACATGAGTTCGACGAACGCAGTTTAGTAGTAAGGATTAGCCGGTTCTAGATCAATTTTGAGGAGAAGGGCGGACGCCTCCTCCGCCAGCTCTCCTCCGCCAACCCATCTATCGGTGAATCACCAAACCAACCCTCTTCCGTCATGCCATCTATCGGTGAATCACCAAACCAACCCTCCTGTTCATTTGGTGTTCCTTTGGTGTTCCCTCCTCCTCCCTCCTAGACAAAATTGATCCAGAACCCGCTAATCCTTACTACTCAGTTTAGCTATTTTATTTTCTTTGGTCTTCTATTTACAAATTGATGCCATTCTGGAAACGAAAATCAGTTTCAGTTTATTTTCACTATTTCATCTCGTTTAATCTGATTTTACTCCGGGACAAAGTGGTTAGCGATTATTCGATAAAGTGTGGCAATTTTATAACCAATTACAAAACCACCGGCAATCGATCTGACCACTGAAAACACACATTTAGTGCAGTAATAGTTGTTTTCATAACTATATAACAAAGTACACAAAGTTTTACTAATCCTTGATCCTGATTCTAATGTGATAAAGTTTCAACTAATTTATAAAATTTAATGTTTTTAAGTTTTCTTTTAGGTATTTTCCAGAAGACCATGTTTTTTTTTTGTTTTCTGTTTTCATTCTTATATATAAAAGTCGAATTAATGAGGCGTATTTTACCTTGCCCATGAATAAGTGCAGGAATAAAACAATCACAAAGAGTTTTTTTTTTTTTTCAAATTGTTAGCGTGCTAGGTAATGTTGTTCAGCATGAATGAGCAAAGAAAGTTTCAGATTCATCAGCGAATAAGATTGTAAAAATTCGCTGGATCCCCGGAGACGCTTAATCAAGCTTAAAAAGAAATCAAAACTAGATTAATCTTATTTACCTTTCCGACGATCGCTTGCACAGGACATTCAACTTAAAACCGAGTGGAGGAACAGGAAGAAGAGGAAGAATTGCAATTCTACCTTTTACTTTTAATTAACGATATTAATTCGTTTTAATCAAATCAAATACTATTGCGTAACATTTACACGAGGCCATATTATTATCCATATGTTTACAGTTTTATTTTTTGAATTTTAAAAGTTTGGTTAGAAATTTACTTAAGTGAGGTTAGGAATTTAGGGGTAAGGTATATAGTCGTAGAATATTAGTTGTGTATTATTATTCTCTCAGTTAATCTCAGCTACGTTGTCAATTTTGTCGGTTATTTTGATTTGAATTTTTTATTTGAGATGTTTAGTTAAAATACTGAACTGAGGCAGAAGTCAAATTGCTTTGTCAAATTAAGACACTCTATAGCGATCACTGCCGATCAATGTCGATCATAGCTCTCTATTTTAGAGTGTATTTAGTTATTTATTTCCTCACCTCACTCCAAGTCGCTTCAGCTTTAGCTGATTTTTCGTATCAGCCATGTTGTATGTAGGTTGGAATTTGCGGGAAATTTGAATTGTAGTATAGATTAAATTGGATTATGAATATTTTGTCCCATTTTCTTTTCGTTTGAAAATCATCATTTTAATCGGATAAGTCGAGGGTCACAGTCAGGACGCGGACTTTTTCATTTTGTTTTTCCTTAATTAATTTCACCTGGCGTGCGTTTGGTGAACATCACATCACTTGCAATGAACTTTCAACCTTTCTCGTTCTAACACTAACACTAACACTAACACTAACACTACTACAATTATCTACTAGAACTATACCAACCACTAGAATATGTTAACTCGTTGTACCTTCTAAATCTGGAAGGGCGCAAACTGCATTTTTTTAACAAAACTTTTTAACTTTATACACAAATGCCGCATATGCCACATTAAAAATTTTCCTGATTGTATCCCTGCAGTTGTACCTAAAAACTTTTCCACAGATATATTTCCTTGTTTAGTTTTAACGTAGTATTATCCGTACAGGAGCACTTGTCGTGAAGCGTAACATTCACTAAGGACTAAGCTAAGGAAAAACCGCGAAATCACTCAAGGCGCGTGGTTGTATTAATTCTAAAGTCTCGGTTTGTTAGGTTAGACTCTTCACTTTGCTCAAGTTAATTACGTAAAATAAGAGAATAAGAGTCTCTAAGTTGTGTCTTCCACGAACGTCTTCGGTCTCTTTGTTTGGAAGAATTAATAGTTCGCAGTTCAGTTCACAGTCAGAGACAAGTTTGCAAGTAAGTACATTGTAGTGATAGTGCATCAAAACATCCGAAAGAAACTAAAAAGAAAACCAAAATGACAAGACAAGTTTCGTGCATTCAAACTTTAATTTTTTAATATAATGAATGAAAGAAGCCACAAAATTTTATTAATAACTAAAAAATTCGGTTCAAATCTTTGATTTTACACTTACTTTAAAATTTTCCAATTTATAAACTTTCATTGTACGTTTTTCAATTACACTAAAAAAAAACAATGAATATTTTTCGCGATAATCTACTTTTTCCTTTTTTATCAACTTTATCAAATTGACGTTTCTCACATTAAACGATTTCTCTTGTGCCTTCGTTTTTTTTATGTTCAATTCCTTCCTTCTTGTGGTTTCTCCTTTCTCGTACAAATGCTGTGCTCATTGTCTCTTGGAAATCGAGGGTATATTCGTTAAGGTAATGCGGTCTTCATTCTGTATAATGGGAATGAATTGGAAAGCTGCGGAAAGGAAAAAACGAAAAGAGGAGGAGAAATTAATCGCACTTAGAATTGGATTCCGTTTCTTCGTAATATCGTCCAATCTTTTTCTTCTTTTTTTTGTGACTTTCGGCGTTTTTCTAAGAGGACTCTCGAAGGCATCTGTTTCATTTAAATATTAATGCAACGACAATCCTTATTATCTGCATTTGCGTCACGTGGAAAGTTTTACGGAAAAAGTTAACATTCGTTTTTAATGTTTTATCATTGCAATGAGTCCACGACTATGACAAAAGTGTTGCTCAATGCCAAAAGCTGGTTTCCGCATAATAAACTTTCCATTACACGAAAAATACAATAGTGATTAAAATGCAAATTACTTACTAATGTTATAAACACCAATAAGGAAAATGGGCGTTAAAAATTATTTCCATTATTTATTCCAGGCTTGCTGCTATTTTTCTTCATGTCATGTATATTTATACTTGAATAGCAATTCAGGATATTGCTTTTGTATAAGAAGAAGCATTTTGACGCCTTTGATGTCGTCGACAGAAAAGAGACAAATTATAGGAAATTAAAGATTGACGTTTTGATGCATTTCGTTTTTTCAACCAAGCCCGAAAGCTATATCAACTTTTTCGTTACAACAACCATCATCGCATTTAAATCAATTTATTTTCAATTTTCGCATTAGAGTATAATCAGATTAAGGATTAAGGAATAAGAAATCATTTCATCGTTTGCCCTTTTACATTGCATCGCGTTGATTCAATCAAAATTTCATTTGCGCTCACATCACTTCCTTTTTCTTCGTGTTGCAGGTGTCCGTATCAAACGCCAGGAAGGTGACACTTCTATCAGTGGGACGTCCATTGTCCGGATTATTTCAATGCGAAGTCTCAGCAGACGCTCCTTTATTCCACACCGAAATGAAGTCTGCACCGATGACAGTAGCGGGTAAGTGTAAACTTGAATAACCAAGCCAACTTTTGTTAGTTTATGAGTTCATACAAAGTTGCTTGCTTTTGCTACATTTCTTTGAAGATGGTCGTCCCAAAAAATAACAGCTTTTGCCATACCTACGGGGGGATGATGAGAAAATAAAGAAAAGCACGTCACGAACGACTTTTCCTGTTTTATTATTCAAAGACAATAAATAAATAATGCGAGGATAGATAAAATACGCTTCTTTAAATATCCACATTATTAAAATGAGTATGACTGATGATCCATTCGGATCGTCCCAATATTATTAAAATCGAGGAATGACTGTACGAAAGAAAACGATGGATAGTGCACTTAATTTTGGCATGGCTTGCTTTACAGGTTGGAATATTCTCGATGAGACCGGAAATTGAAAATTTGTGCGCGTGCTTTTTCATGTCAAATCGTAACATTCATTTATCCAACGGAACAAAAACACTAAACACATGAAAAACTTTCCGTTCCTTGCATTTAATGTTTAATTATAGCCATAGCCATCAGTCACCGTAATACTTTTCTTTTATTAACGGATTTTTGTCATGTGCTCTTTGCCGTCTGTCGTCAAAACAGCAAGCAACTCAATGGCTTGCTCAGCTACAATCAGCATAGGAATACAAATGAAAAGAGTTGAAATGAATTAACCTCAATTCATAGAATTTCACTGCTTTCACCGTCTCAATCGAGAGTTAGAAAAGTTACACTCCAGCGAGTTCACCGTTCGCATTCGCTCGAGTTAGGGGAGTTAACGTGCAATAAAACGCACCTATAGGAACAAAAAAACAAATATTTTTACTTTTGGGAATTTCTATAACAATTTTTGTTTTTCAAATTTAATGGCGCATTATTCTATCTTTTATCTTTCATATGCCTATTGGACTATAACTTTCAAGAAAACGCATTATTGCGGTTCATAATTATTTTCCATTTTCTCTTCGATAGTGAAAGAAACGAAAGAGAAGATAAAAATAAAACAAAGGCATCCTCATATTATGCATAAAATAAAATATGAAAGCACGTAATTCGAAATAATGATCATCTTTGGTTTGAAATAGGAAAAACCGGAAAACGTTCCGCTTTAAAAACCGGTCATATAAAGTTAATAAAGTTTTTATTGCGCTGTGAGTGTATGTAATGTAATATCAAGGGATATATGAATTAAAACTTTTCACCGTCATATATTTTCTACGTCCTACAGGATTTATTAATAATTTATTGGATAAATTTATGGGAATCCGCCATTCTTTTAAATTATTACTGTATCTAGTTTAGTTTTTACGAAATATCGTTTGCCCTGCACAGCTAATAAAAATTAGTTAGTAGAAATAAATTTCATTGCTGATAGGAAAAAGTGAAACAAACATTTTTGACATTTTCACATTTTCACTAGAGTCTATATAGCATAAAACTTTATTGATTGATCGCTTTACTTTTGGCTAATCAAATTTTTGTCCTTTGTCTTTACCGATTTTCAACCGATTCTCACTCACTCAGGCTAAGTTGAGACAAAGTCCGGCGGAGAGTCCTGTCCACTTTAATCCCCTTTTGATCTAAACGATAAACTTTCTCCTTACTCCCTTGAGTCACTCTTTCAACAGACAACGGGTCAAGTTGAAGTTAATTTGTTATAAGCCAAACATTTTTTCCACTATATTTATTTTCTAGATATGTGTATAGGCATAATGCTCGCACCTTTTAAAAAGGGGTCCTTTTTATGCGTCCTTGTTACGTTGAAATCGTTGAATGCTATGGGGAGAATTGTGACCGGTCCATAATTCTATTCCCTAGACACGTGTAAAAGGACCTTTAACACGTACCTACATAAACACTCTGTAAAGGACTAAGGGGTGTTATTAGCATCACTGCAAAGGATATTAGCACGGATATTTCTTCTTAATAAATGACCATCGCTTCCTTAAGGAGGCATCTCATGCATTGCAAATTCAACTTGTAGTAGGTATCAGGATAATAATGGAATCCTTGTTAACATCGAAATTCACTGTTTATTGTTCCAATTCGTCAGTAGCGTAGCAAGGAATTTTTAGAAAGGGGGTGCTGATAAAACTTTTTTTTTTTTAATTTTAATCTTACACTAAAAATTATTATTATATTACATAAAATTTTGGTTCGAAATTTTTAATATAAAAAATTTATTTTTAAAATCTATTGGAATTGCCATATTTTTCGTTTTTTATTTATTTGTATTATTTTTACAGCATTTATTTATGGTGACAATACCAATACAATTCGTTAGAAAATGAAACGAAATTCCACGCAGTTTGTTGAACATCGTCAGGTCAAGTTATAAATTTTATTACAGCTTTGGGAATTTGCAAGCAAATTGGATTTTTTAGAAAATGTTACAAATAAAAGATCAGCACAAAGGCACTCGTTATTATTTCATTAAATTGTGACTTCACAACAATTTATTAAATAGGAAACCAAAATGTCCTTATTTTCAATAGTTATTTAAATATTTTAGCACGAAAACTCGAAAACATTTTGTTGCTGCCGATGCGGTGCATCCACCTAATGCCAGAAGTATTAAATAATGGATAATGGTTGAATGAAGGATCCGTACCGCAGGATGGAAGGAAAACTTTTAATGAAAATGTTTTCCAATTCGACGTCCTTGTGCCTACACAATTCTCACATTATATCGACGAATACATCAACTTACATTTCAATTTATTCCCATTATCTCCCAACATTTGTTTCCATCTCATGAACATGAAATATTGTTAATAATTTACGATGAATTTCGTAAAACCTTTATACCTCGTTATCTAATTAAGAAGATAACGTAAAATCCTATATCTGTACTTATAACAATAATGACGTTTAAAAAGTTTCGTCCTCGTAATGTTTCTACTTTAGTTAATTGCTTTGATGATTCTAATGCTGATTTAATTGAGTTAAGTGGTTCGTTGCCGACCGAAATCCTTCGTCTTATTTTGTTTTTTTTTGCTGTTGCTGCATTAGCAAAATACAAAACAAAAAGAATGGGAAAATTCCTTCAAATCGCAATGAACAAAAATTGGATACACATTTTCATTGTATGCGCATTTACGACGCAGCCTCTGATTCTTTTGCATTTCTAGACTTTTCTCTTTTGCTGGCTTAGTTAGTTTCGTTTAGACTTTAGTAGAAATATATTCGATACGTATTTTTATGCTGCATCAGATTCTTTTATGCTTTTCATTTATTTTTCTTATAAAATAACACATATAAAATGAGGAGTCGATATACATATATGGAAAGAAATGCCGAAATGAAGTGAAAAGAAAGGTAAATCGGTGCGTTAATTTGGCACCGCACAACTTTCCGAACGTATCCACTACGATGTCGGACAACATATAGTTATATTACACGGTTAAGACTCGTGGAATAAAATAATATTTATTAAAACTTTTAACTTGATTAGAATTACTTTGGAATAACTTTGGAATAACGTATGTCTATAGACATACAATGGTACAAATTATAAAAAATAAACATAGTGTTTTGCTATTAGACAATCAGTCTATAGACTGATGATGACTTTACCTAACCAAGGCTCAATAGTAAGTGAGTGAGTCGCCTTACGTAGCTCATCTAGCTAGTCGGCTGACGTGGCATACACCCCAAAAGCCATGCGCGTTGACATGCGCGTTGATCTAGTTTGAATAGACACAAACCAAGCAAACTAAGCGGCATACAGTGCGAGCCATAGACAACAGGATGCTATAATATAACTATATGTTGGTATAGATAGGTAGTTTTAAGTTAAAATCAATATTTAGAGTTTTAGACAGTTTTTTAACAGCCAATAGCTCTTGCCTTACTAGTCGATGTTGTTTATATATTTACTTCAAGTTGAAGTTACGTGGACAGTTTGCCACACACAGCCACACACACACACACACATCATATCAAAAACAACTTTTTCGGACACAGGGAAGCTAGATCCGTGGAGATTCGTCGAAAACCGGATTTCCAAGTTTTGACCGATCACCTATCTTTCCTTACTATATCTTCCGTAATTCGGAAAGTAATAAAAAATAGGAAAAATCGATGGAGTTTTGTTTAATTTATACGGCGCACAAGGTCTGGAAATTTATTATTAAATGTAGATTTATACAGGATGCAATTATAAAATTCAATATTTTATTATAGATAAATATTAAAAGAAATTAAAAAATTCACTTAAATTGAATTCTTTGGTTTTAATTTTAAACTTATTAAAATTATACATTTTGCAAAAAAAAATTCGTGCGGACAAGAATTTATTATTACAAGTAAGTATGTGATTTTGTTCGCATTCTTCTTCTGTTTAACTTTAAAGTCAAGTTGGGGCTTCCAATCTGTGCGCCTCGGAAATTTGCAATTCTAACGAAACTTTAGGGTGCGACATTATTTTTATTTTTTTTCAACGTTTTCCAAAAAGTACTATCACCATATGCACCGGCTTCCTTTCGCATTACAAATATAGATACAACATAGCAACTTCTATATACAAAGTGTTCAGGAAAAATATCATTTATAAGAATATTTCGATTGTAATGTAAATGTTGCAATTGCAAAGTTACCATTTTTGAGTCAACCAGTTGATTATATGTATAATGATGTATATTGTATTGTGAAGGAACGGAAACAGGATGTTTCCTATTTTCCTTTGAACGTCGCGTCGGGAATTTTTTTATACACTTTGTAGGTATGTACATACCTATATTTCAAGGCACGACAGCGTCCTTTTTTATTTAGTCTTCTACTTATGCACAACGCAAAGCTAGGCAACGCTGAAATTATCTGCATAATAAATCGGTGCAGTAGGCACTACACAACGAGACAAATTTATTTCGTCTTTGAAAAATTATGCATATTGTAAGGTTTGTAGTGAACACAATATTTCCCAAATTCCTGCGTATTCGGTTGGAAAATAAAAATGCAGAGTGAGAACCTTTCTCGGCGTGACTTGTAACCGTGACATTCGTATCTCGTATCTTTACTCTTTACTTTAGCAAAAGCCAGAACCATAGCCAGAGCTAACGGACGTTAACGTAACGCTTATTCTTTTCTATCTCTTTCCCCTTTTCTTCTTGTTCTCCGACAACAGCAAAACGATTGTGCCGGTGCGTGTTTTAGATTTAGAATTTCGCGACTTTTACTTTATAATCTAGCCACTGCGTTTCGTTTCTTTGTGAATGCTCTTTTCGTTCGGATAACAGTGAAAACACAAATCGGTGAAGCACTCATATAGCATAGCATCATATCTTTCCTGAGTTCGTTTGCTATAGTTATACACACATAGGTAGGCGGACGCAATTTAACTTTTAAAGTTTACGAAACGAAATTCCGAAATCAGTGAAACGAACAAGAGCAGAGCGCCAGGCGTAAAAGTAAAAAGCGCAAGCAATCGCGGAAGGAAAGTGCGAGGCTATACCTACATAAATTTGCAATGCTTTTCCCCCGTTCTCCTGGAACACGTTGTTCACGAGATAAAACTGTCTTTTAATTTGTTTCAATACTTGCTAAAAAATACTCGAGAGACGATAGAAAAAGTATTTTTCTACAATCACTACGGAAAATACACAACTACGCACAAACAACAGGCGCGGCAACGAGCCTTTACGAACATTCATTACGTCCGTTTAAGGTGTTACATAATGAAAGTGATAAAGTCAATCGCACACGTCGAAGTTAGCAACATTAGTTGCCTAGTACGTTTGTTTTCTTTCAGTCTATAAAATTATTATATTGTGTGACGAAATAAAACTGGAAAAGTAAATCGCACAAGTTGAAGTAGTTCCGTCTGGATGTATGCAACCAGATGAGCTCGCCTGTTCTATGAGTTGTCTATACAGTTCATTATTTCAGCTGATTTGTTTTCTTTCAGTCTATAAAATTATTATATTGTGTGGTCGTAGGAAAAGTATTGTACGTAATATGAGTGGAAAGATACAATTGCGTACTCGCTCATTACTAAACTCGTTTTTAAATTTTCTTCTTCGTGCACAATAAGCAACTTTCCACACTTTTATTACAGAATATATTGCTTACAAATAAAAATTGTACTTTATTGGAAATCTAAACACGTCTTAATCAACTTAACAATATAACGTTGAACTTAAATACCTAACTTTTAGCCTTCTCGACTTATAACTGAATTAGAGACGTAATGCAGTTGTAGGACGGATTTTTAAATTCTTGTGCTGGGAAAGAAAATCACGCCTAAACCCACTCTCACACGACTTCAATAAATTCCGCTTATCTGTCCCCTTACGTCGTTTTGTGCAGTTCTGTGCTGCTACCGCATCGCTAGCCTGCTAACTCTTGACGTGACATCATCTTGTACTTGTGATTTTGTAGATGTGAAATTCCAACGTTCACGTCTCACAAGCTTTTAACCGCCTGCAGCCGAAGGCATAAACGTCGCGAGCTAATAAAGCACGCGTGCCAGTTTCTCGTTGTCGTCGACGTCGAGTCGACATTTCCTGCATTGCCACAAGCATCATGCACGCATATTCTTGATCCTTATTATTCCTTTTATACATCCTACTTCTGAGGAGATTATATATATATATATATATATAGTATAGAATATAATAAGGTACCTGGTGCCTTTAATCAAAGCACTCGTTACGGCCGTTGAACACGAATCCACAGCTTTATCATGATGTTGCACGGGAAAACGAAAACGCAATACTATTTATACAAAGTGTTCAGGCAAAACTGGCTGAGCGCTATAGGCAACCAGGCGGGCGACCTATTTCGCTTCCATTCGCGTTACCTCGGACGTGTTCGTTTTGATAACTGTCAACAAGTCGCTTAGGGCGCTTCATGTTTCGTGCCAGGTCTCTTGCATCGTAACAGTCCAACCGTACGGACGTAGGCCGTTATCCGGCATATAGAGTCTGTGGCCTGCTGTTTCCGAACAACTCCTTCGGACTCGCGCCTTCTGCTGTAGGTAAGAGAATTATCCTCCCGAAATTGTAATTTTTTTTTTATTGAAATTGTTATTTCTTGCAGTACTCGGTATAAATAGGATAAGATTTAAGAAGCGAATTATCCTGATGGTATATCTATACATATTCCGCACAACGGAATGACATCTACTCAAAGTATATGTTATGTAAGTACGTTAAGTACTAATTAAGTCTGTAAGGATTCATTAAGTGCGGTTATGTCTGTAGTTATGGAAATAGTCAGCTCTGCACAAGGATATATTTAGAGAGATAGGATGAAGGATAATAGGAAAATGTTAAAATCAGAGTAGCATCATGCCTCACACGGGCGGGAAGTGCTTCAATGAGTTTCGTTTAAAAAGGGATTCTGACGTAGAACAAGAAAATGAAAAAAGTGAACTTCTTACACCTTTTCAAAAGTGGAAAAGGGGTACGGCCAGGGTCGGTTTAGACATTTGAAGTGCCGCAACCAATTTGACTAAAGCGCCTGTTTAAAAGTAATTTTGATTATTTCGGCGGCCCTAGACGATTGCCTAGGTTGGCCTAATCCCTAATGAATAAGCCGGCCCTGGGTTCGCGCATAATGATTTATTGACATTATTAGAAATTGATGAAAGTGAAAGTTATAAAGTTGTTCTCTTTAATTACAGATATTGAATTTTATGTTATAAAATTTCGTTTCCAAATATTTTTCATAGCTTATTGTTAATTTGAAATGAAAAGATGTTAATCTCTTAAAGTTATTGAGTCGTTAAATCTTTTTATCGTTGAAATTAAAGTTACAAAATAACTGATGTCTGTTCCAGTATATACCTAATGAAAAGAGTAATTCCATTTTGTTTTCAACTTTTCAATGGATTGTTATTGTTAGTGCACATAAAAATAATTATTATTAGTTTTTTGTTTCCTCACAAATTTCTCTCGTATCTCGTATAAATGAATATGTGTAACAAGAAGTTTTTAATTTTTCCAAGTAATTTCGAAGATCAAGATAATTCCAAATGAGTCGCCTTACTGTGAAAAGCCAGCGAGAGCGGCAGCATTGTGAAAACTTTAATAGGAATGTTTACCAACTTGAACAGTCGACATTATAAAGGACGATAGACTGGAATTAAAAGACGAATTTAACCCGTTATTGCCCATTCAAGTGAAACGAATAACCGAAACTTGGTGCTTCCGCACTTTTCTATGTCGTCGCGCTTTGTGTTACTGCGACAATTCCACCAGTAATATCAAAAATAATCGAGGTCGATTCATTGTTGAACAATTCCCGCTGCAAAACGGAATTTTTGTACCGCACCAAATTCAACAATAAAACCACAAAGATTATAAAAAAAAATTGTTATCTGCGTTGGACTAAATTTTCTAGTTCCCCGTATTGCTTTTTATTTATGATTTAGTGAAAACAGAACTAAATAAGTGGATATCGCTTTTCTGAAAAACCCGAAAACGAATCAGGTCAGCAAAACCACAACCGAGTCTTGATTATTTATCAAGCCATAAATATGAAAGTAAACAATACTGGATCGTTTTATAATAACTTTAAGTCCTTGGTAGGTCAGTTGAGAAAATGAATGCAAAATGTTGGTGTACCCCGTCGTTCGTCGCCTTTTAGGTCCTTTTTATTATAGTGCCGGGATGATGAATGAAACTCAACTGCGCTTCACTAAACGCGACTCTTTTTCTCCTTTCTGCCTGAAACGAAACGTTCCGCATCTCTATGTTTGGTATACTAAAATGCCAGAACTCAACTTCCTGAAAAGCCTCCCGCGGACGAAATATGACGCATCCTCGTAGAGTCATGCTGTGTAGGATTCACAACACACATACACACACACACACACACACACACACACACACACACACACACACACACACACACACACACACGCTCACGCACGCATTTAACGACAAAGAGTAGAAGAAACAGAAATGGACAAACTTTAATATTTATCATTCGAACATTAGAGAGCAAAATATATTTGATTAATATTCCGTTTAGGCGAAATTACAAAGTGCCGAAAACACTCTTGTCGAGATAAAAAAAAAACGAAAACTAAGTGATCCGACTGAGTTTTTGAATGTTTTATGCTTATGCACATACTAAATGGAGACAGGAATAGCAATTTATTTAGAATTCTTTGTTTTTGTTTTTGTTTATTTCCTTTCAAAACCATCAATATTTCACAAACTTTGCCAAATTGCTTTGATCCTTGCCTTCGTCCTCATATAATTAGACTTATTGGAAAATTATGTAGTTTAATTTTTGATGTTGGTTACCTATTGGAAATTAAAAATCGAAATATTAATCACTCTTTACGTACCCAGTTACGCAGTTACACAATTATAGCCGTTGGTTGTCGGGGCGATCGCGATGTCCATGTTGATAATTGAAAGATCTGACGCCGGGATTTAGATTAATGATTCGAATGAAATGAACAATCCCTGGCCTAGAGGATAATCAACAAAGTTCGTACAATTTACAAAAGCATATAAATGCGTATTTGTTTTACGTTGGGAATTTTACAATTGTATAGGTAATTGCCTTTACGTAATGCGGTAGAATTAGCTTTCTGTAAATGACATCCTTTTAGCCCACTTTTAGTAATCACAAGCAAACCATTTCAATACTTATATTAATTTTTATTAGAATTGGTTTTTCTTTGTTCATGCACACTGATTTATTCCCTAAAAATTCCCATATTCACTACAAATTATTTCTTTTAGCATATTCTCGCTCGGAATGACACTGGCGCAGCCGTTTGGGCGCAGAGCCAGTTTGGCCTAGGCGCAGGGACTAGTGGGCGCAACTAGTTTGGGCGCAGGTCATTTTTGGCGCAAGTATTCAAATATTTAAATAGAGAAATTCTGATTTATACATATATAATGTATTATGCGTTTAATTTCTGAGCACCACATAAATCTACGAATAATATTTCCAATCTTTTATGATTGAAAATTTTTCTTGTTTATAGTTGGGTATAACAGGGCAAAATTCTACTGCACAATGCTGAACATGCCTTCATGTACAAACCCAAAAAAATACAAGAATCATGTAACAATGAAAAACGTTTGTCAAACATTGGAAATAAGTAAGTATATTATTCCTAGATTTGGTGCTCAGAAATTAAACGTATAATTGATTATATAAATCTGAATTTCTCTAAATATTTGTATACTTGCGCCAAAAATGACCTGCGCCCAAACTATTCGCGTCCAATAGTACCTGCGCCGAAGAGTCTGTGCGCCCAAACGGCCGCGCTCGCCAAATGGTTCTATAGATCGATTCACGCTTGTTTAGGAAGTGGCCTATCTATTTCAATTCCAGGAATACAGTATACTTAGTTATATAATGACAAATTGAAACAAAACGTATCTTTATAGTGCAGATATTACTTTTTTAATTAAATCCTGAAGTGTATATTTATATTTAAATAGGCCTTTAGCATTTCAATGAATATTATAAGAACAATTAAAAATACTAGGATCAATATATCTTAGAGCTAATGTTCTTAAATCCGGATTTCGAACATTAACCCAGCGCTTCTCAAACTTTCGTTTTTCGCGCCCTCCTTTTTGACCTTCAATAATTCTGCGGCCCTCTGTATCAAATAGAAGAGTATAAGCCAATAGAAACTTATTTAACTGGATTTGGAAATATTGGCTACCTACGTTGCCGATACTTTGTTCATTTATTTCGTTTATTCGACGGCCCCCCTGTACAGTTTAGGCGCCCCCGGGTGGGCCTCGCCCCACAGTTTTAGAAGCGCTCGGATTTACCAATTGAGAAAGTTTATATTTTTATGATATTCCTTTGTACATTCTGGTGGAGCGTTTTGGTATTTGATATTTTCAGATATGGTTATTGGTTGCAAAGCAAATTGTATGCCCGTCTTTATTTTTATTTATCATCTCCATATCCTTCTGGCTGTTCCTTCTGGTTGTGTTGATGATGTAATCGTTATAACAAGCAATGTTTTGCTTGGACGTTTAATAATAATTTTGCGTGTAATTCTTGTAATATATTCGAAGAAGCAAGAACAAGAAGAAGAAAGGAACAAATAGATGAAAATTTTCAAAGGAATAACTCGCTCCTTTCTGACAGCCTGCTTTGCTACCAGCTAAGCAATGCGTTGCGCACATATAGAATGGGTTGATGGTGATTAATGTTCGTCTTGATGTTGTTCAACATTTCAACTCTATTCGGAGCATCATTTCGTATCCGCAAAACAAAATTATGTTAAACACATCCGTTTTAGAAACCGGGTTTTTTTTTTTGTTTGTTTCCGGACAGCCGAATGAAGAAATTTCCCCAACGCGCATCTAGCTAGCAACAAAAGCATTTGTTGTGTTTACTTGGAAATGGAATGGTCCGCATAAAAGCTGAGTGTAAAAAGGGACAATACGAGTCAGAGAGAATCATAAAAATTCTTTTTCTTTTAAATTGTCTGAAATACTAAAGCGTTATGGGATGGTCCTCGTCGGGACAATAAATGTCCTTAGCAAAGAACAAACGGTGTACGCGCGGCTGTGCATGAATGAGACGACGATGACTTCATGCCCTAAAAGCTTCACGCCACGCTGGCACCGGAGAGTTTTACGAAAGATATAGGTGTCTGGGTAAACAATTTACACCCTCTTTATCATCTTATCACCTTATCACTTGCGAAATTAATCACTGCGCCTCGTTCGTTCCTTCGAGAATTACAAAAACAATAAATTTTTTGCTATACCTGGCTTTTCTATCAACTCAATTCCCATCCCAATGGCGCTCTACCTATATAAAATCGTCTGGACGATAAAAATTGTCTTTTGTAAATTAAAACAACGACAGATGGCAAAATCAAAATAACCTTTGTAACATGCGTATATGCGATGAACTAAAATGGAAAGGAAAGTGACTTTATGAAAGTTATGAATATATCAGTATTTGCCGGCGCAATTGAAATTTCTGTACCTTCGTAAAGATTTATTCGTTTTCTATATTCTTTCATTTCTTCTTGCAAATATTCGAAATATGATGATTCATTGCGTGCAGGCACGTAGCAAAGAATTTTGTTCGGACGAGGCTGAGGTGAAAAAAATTTAACAACTTTCAGGTACATTCAGTTTTTCTGAATTTTAGGGCATTTCGGGACGGGGGGGCTTTAGTCTCTAAGCCCCCTCTCTGGCTACGTCACTGATTGCGTGATATATCCATAATAAAGTAGGTTACATCTCGTATTTCATTCAGGTAGGATTCGGTATTTCAAAAATGGAAATCCGGTACTACATTTATCTGAGACTAATACGTATAACGGGTGGTAGGGCATAAGAATGAACATAGGGAATTTAGATGGTATATCATCTTTTTGCAGATTCCTGCTTCCCATTTAATTGAAAATAAATCGCAATCAGATGAAATAAAGACGTCTTTTCATCCCAAAATCGGAGTAAAAAGTTTTTAAAAAGAATCCGTTTCTCGATTAAATAAATTTCATTCATTTTGCTAACCTCGAGATAATTCTGACAAATATTCAATTATTGATAGAAGCGTGGCCGCTCATATTTCAGAACAACACAATCATTCGGAAAAGCGCGGCAGCTCATATTTCTAAATCACAAAATTATTGTTAATACTAGTCTTGATTTTAGAAATGTAATTTTTGGGTTTTGATATAAAAAGACGAAGAAAATTATTGTCTTTATTTGAATTGATTGTAATTTATTTTTATGCAAATGGCACGCAGAATATGCAAAAACATTATATTACGTGTAAATTCCCAATGTTCACCCTTATCCCCTACCACCCGGTATATAGGTACATGAAAATCAATGCAGACCTTTGACTTAAAAACATAATTTAAGATCCTAATACCTAAAATTCTAAGTGTATTTCAAGCAATTTGCTAATACGTTTTTTCAAATTAAAAAATAATTTCAATGATCTTTCTTATTACTTAAAAAATAATTTGATTAGATTGTCAAGGGCAATTTGAATTCAATTGACAAGTTGAGCTCAAGAGTTCAATAATCAATAAATAATGATTTGATGATGTAATATCTCGAATATCAAATTAAACCCGAGAATTAGTGTGAATAGATTGTACATGTTTATATCGATTATATCACCATGATGAACATGATTAAAATTTGAAATGTTTGTTTACATATTCCAGTTGTTCCCGACGGTGTGCCTGCAGTAACGGTGGATCGAGCCGGCCTGGAACGTGGTGGCCCACTAATTGCCGAATGCAATGCGCCGCCAGCGTCACCAGCACCCAATCTTACGTGGTACGTCAATGATCAAAGGGTGAGCAAAATTATTGCATATACTTATAATTCATACCTATATCTATAGTTAGATAAGCGTTCACGAGTTCACTCTCAATTTTATCGATGTTTGATTTGTTAAAATAACACATTTCGCTTAGGCGTAGGCCTATCGTTGGGCCGCCGTCGGTCCGCTGGACGTGGTCAGAGGGGGATTTAGTCTTTATGGGCTGCAGCCCAGCCCCTTTGCTTGCGGCCACCGTGATCTTATCCAGTCGTACGTTTCCGCTCGATTACTTATTAATGTTCATTTCAAGACGCGAAACAGCAAACAAGGCCCATCCGCTGTCGCGTTCCTGAAACTCTTCACTTTTTCATTTAATTGTTCTTTGTGACTGTTCCCCGTCCACTCATAATTTTGACTTTGGTGTATACCGTGAAAAGTTCAAAATTGAGCTCCTACAGAGTGCGAGACACTCTTGATTGCCACATTTCATCCATCCACGTATGCAGACTTTTGTTAATTTGCTAGGC